>JACEFZ010027427.1:142500-246082 GCA_014155875.1 Cepaea nemoralis | reverse complement strand
CAGTGAAAAATTGCTGAAGATATTATAATTCAATTCCCATTCACTGAGCATTGAAATTGCTGAAGATACCACGAAACGAAACAAATAACACGATGACCCTAGCATGGCGATATTTCGTCCTTCTGTACAAATGGGAGGTCACAGGTGGAGATATATTATCCTTCAGCACTTAATCGGTAAAGAAAGAGACAAGAGTTCTGCATGGCCGAATGGATAAGAGACTCGGGGACTTAACTTACAAGTTAGCTCGTACTTCTGAAGTCGCCTGATGGCGAGGGACACTGGTAATAGAGAAAACTAATCCACAAGCAAACATCAGCCCAGTGAGATAATAAGGTTACCAAAATCTATAGTAACTTAAGGGGTGATAACACTTTACATATTGTCACATGATATATACGAGGGTAGGTGAGAAAGTTAGGCACCACAATTATTATCTCTTTAACCGGTAATAACATACAAATGAAATTTAATCACAATATTCATGTACATGTGCAGCAAACATTTCTACTTCTCAACATAATAACCATCAGCTTTAACGGCTTTACGTCATCTTGAAACAGGAGCAGTTATTTTAGATCTACACCACATTTCGTCCTTTTCTCGTAGCCATTTCTTCACCGCATTAATCACCCCCTCGTTGTCTTCAAACTTTGTCCCATGGATAGCATTCTTAATGGACCGAAAAAAATGGAAATCAGATGGTGCCAGACCTGTATTGTAAGGTGGATGGGACAGTACGTTCATCCACATTTTGTCGATTGCCTCCCTTGTTTTGCAATCCTCTGCTTGTACCGTACGTCATCAATATCTGCCATTTCGACGGTTTTATGTCGCGGTTAGAATTGGTTTACAGAGGTGCAAATTGGCATACACCTTTAAGAGATTATAAACTTAACTTGCTGCAAACAAATGTTATGCGTCTATCTTTATTATTAGCAGAGATAATAATTGTGGTGCATGGCTTCTGACCTACCTTCGAATATATATATATATTAACCGTGTTTGCAGTTTTGTTTATTTCCCCAGCCCCCCTTTTTTTAAATGTTCGCTCGCTTTGAACTGAGCGTAGTTCACGCTAGATTGACTTTTGCGTGTAGACTAGCTTTCCCTATTACCAGTGTCCCTCGCCATTAGGCGAACCCACTCCAACTTCTGAGGTACTTGTAATTTACATCCTCAAGTCAAGGACGAGAAGTGAACATTTAAGTCCAACTGACCTGTGTAGGGGTTGAACTCGCTACCTCGGCATCGGCACATCGGATGTTTAAGAACTCTACCATTCGGCCACGCTGACCTCCGTGTCTGACCTACAGTTAGTTGCATGTCTTTTACAGGACGACGCAATCAACCCCAGCATTCTTTTGACTGTTTGTTATTTTATAGACAATTCTACGTTCAGTAGTTTGTCATTGCCGGGCTCCATGGCGAAGGTGTCGCGGAAGCAATTAGTAATCCCGCATACCGCGTTCGAAACACAACTGCGGGCCATTTCGCAGCAGACCGCCTTGTGTTGGGTGTTTATAAAATGGTATGGGTGCAGTCGTTCAGAAAGCAATGGCAAACTACCGAACGCAAACTACATGCCCAGAAATCATGAACAGCCACAAAATGCTGAGATTGACTGCTACGTCTTGTAAAGGATATGCAACTTTAGAGAGAGGTTGTCATTAGTGGGAATAAACTGGTATGACAGAATCGTCAATGTAGAACTTGTGGAGAGAAATAAACAAATCCAGGGAAGCAAGAGATGGGGGGGGGGGGGGGGAGAGAGAGAGAGAGAGAGAGAGAGAGAGAGAGAGAGAGAGAGAGAGAGAGAGAGAGAGAGAGAGAGAGCGAGCGAGAGACACTGGCGCTGGAGAGGACACACACTGAAAAAAACCTGAGGACAATATAACTGGACATTCTCTTGTCTAGAACACACAAGATAGGACACACACTTAAAAAAACCTGAGAACAATATAACTGGACATTCTCTTGTCTAGAACACACAAGATAGGACACACACTGAAAAAAACCTGAGGACAATATAACTGGACATTCTCTTGTCTAGAACACACAAGATAGGACACATACTGAAAAAAACCTGAGGACAGTATAACTGGACATTCTCTTGTCTAGAACACACAAGATAGGACACACACTGAAAAATACCTGAGGACAATATAACTGGACATTCTCTTGCCTAGAACACACAAGATAGGACACACACTGAAAATACCCTGAGGACAATATAACTGGACACTCTCTTGTCTGGAACACACAAGATAGGACACACACTGAAAAAAACCTGAGGACAATATAACTGGACATTCTCTTGTCTAGAACACACAAGATAGGACACATACTGAAAAAACCCTGAGGACAATATAACTGGACATTCTCTTGTCTAGAACACACAAGATAGGACACATACTGAAAAAACCCTGAGGACAATATAACTGGACATTCTCTTGTCTAGAACACACAAGATAGGACACATACTGAAAAAACTCTGAGAACAATATAACTGGACATTCTCTTGTCTAGAACACACAAGATAGGACACATACTGAAAAAACCCTGAGGACAATATAACTGGACATTCTCTTGTCTAGAACACACAAGATAGGACACATACTGAAAAAAACCCTGAGGACAATATAACTGGACATTCTCTTGTCTAGAACACACAAGATAGGACACATACTGAAAAAACCCTGAGGACAATATAACTGGACATTCTCTTGTCTAGAACACACAAGATAGGACACATACTGAAAAAACCCTGAGGACAATATAACTGGACATTCTCTTGTCTTGAACACACAAGATAGGACACATACTAAAAAAAAAACCTGAGGACAATATAACTGGACATTCTCTTGTCTAGAACACACAAGATAGGACACATACTGAAAAAACCCTGAGGACAATATAACTGGACATTCTCTTGTCTAGAACACACAAGATAGGACACACACTGAAAAAAATCCTGAGGACAATATAAATGGACATTCTCTTGTCTAGAACACACAATATAGGACACATACTGAAAAAAACCTGAGGACAATATAACTGGACATTCTCTTGTCTAGAACACACAAGATAGGACACATACTGAAAAAACCCTGAGGACAATATAACTGGACATTCTCTTGTCTAGAACACACAAGATAGGACACATACTGAAAAAACCCTGAGGACAATATAACTGGACATTCTCTTGTCTAGAACACACAAGATAGGACACATACTGAAAAAACCCTGAGGACAATATAACTGGACATTCTCTTGTCTAGAACACACAAGATAGGACACATACTGAAAAAAACCTGAGGACAATATAACTGGACATTCTCTTGTCTAGAACACACAAGATAGGACACACACTGAAAAAAATCCTGAGGACAATATAAATGGACATTCTCTTGTCTAGAACACACAAGATAGGACACATACTGAAAAAATCTGAGGACAAAATAATTGGACACTCTCTTGTCTGGAACACACAAGATATGACACACACTGAAAAAACCTGAGGACAATATAACTGGACATTCTCTTGTCTGGAACACACAAGATAGGACACACATTGAAAAACCCTGAGTACAAAATAATTGGATACTCTCTTGTCTGGAACACACAAGATATGACACACACTGAAAAAACCTGAGGACAATATAACTGGACACTCTCTTGTCTGGAACCTACAAGATAGGACACACACTGAAAAAAACCTGAGGACAATATAACTGGACATTCTCTTGTCTAGAACACACAAGATAGGACACATACTGAAAAAAACCTGAGGACAATATAACTGGACATTCTCTTGTCTAGAACACACAAGATAGGACACATACTGAAAAAAACCCGAGGACAATATAACTGGACATTCTCTTGTCTAGAACACACTGAAATAATCTGAGGACAAAATAATTGGACACTCTCTTGTCTGGAACACACAAGATAGGACACATACTGAAAAAAACCTGAGGACAATATAACTGGACATTCTCTTGTCTAGAACACACAAGATAGGACACACACTGAAAAAAACCTGAGGACAATATAACTGGACATTCTCTTGTCTAGAACACACAAGATAGGATACATACTGAAAAAAAACCTGAGGACAATATAACTGGACATTCTCTTGTCTAGAACACACAAGATAGGACACACACTGAAAAAAACCTGAGGACAATATAACTGGACATTCTCTTGTCTAGAACACACAAGATAGGACACACACTGAAAAAACCTGAGGACAATATAACTGGACATTCTCTTGTCTAGAACACACAAGATAGGACACACACTGAAAAAACCTGAGGACAATATAACTGGACATTCTCTTGTCTAGAACACACAAGATAGGACACATACTGAAAAAACCTAAGGACAATATAACTGGACATTCTCTTGTCTAGAACACACAAGATAGGACACACACTGAAAAAACCTGAGGACAATATAACTGGACATTCTCTTGTCTAGAACACACAAGATAGGACACACACTGAAAAAAACTCTGAGGACAATATAACTGGACATTCTCTTGTCTAGAACACACAAGATAGGACACACACTGAAAAAACCTGAGGACAATATAACTGGACATTCTCTTGTCTAGAACACACAAGATAGGACACACACTGAAAAAACCTGAGGACAATATAACTGGACATTCTCTTGTCTAGAACACACAAGATAGGACACACACTGAAAAAACCTGAGGACAATATAACTGGACATTCTCTTGTCTAGAACACACAAGATAGGACACACACTGAAAAAACCTGAGGACAATATAACTGGACATTCTCTTGTCTAGAACACACAAGATAGGACACATACTGAAATAATCTGAGGACAAAATAATTGGACACTCTCTTGTCTGGAACACACAAGATAGGACACACACTGAAAAAACCTGAGGACAATATAAATGGACATTCTCTTGTCTGGAACCTACAAGATAGGACACACATTGAAAAAAACCTGAGGACAATATAACTGGACACTCTCTTGTCTGGAACTCACAAGATAAGTCACACACTGAAAAAAAACCTGAGGACAATATAACTGGACACTCTCTTGCCTGGAACTCACAAGATAAGTCACACACTGAAAAAAAACCTGAGGACAATATAACTGGACACTCTCTTGTCTGAAACCTACAAGGCAAACGAAATAGCGGGAGGCATTAAAACAAATGAAGAAGAGAATTAGACATAGAGAATAACATTGGGAGAACATGGAAGGACCTGCTGCACATAGGAAATGATAGAACGGTTTGGCATAATTTAGTTAATGACATATGCCACAATGAGGAATATAGGGCAAAAGAAGAATAAGTTTGTCATTGCTTTCTGAACGGCCGACGCTCTTACCATTGTTAGAAAACACCGCAAGATGGCCCGCTTCCAAATCGTCTGCAGTTGATTTAGAATACGATATGCGGCACCGTGAAACACGTTCGCTACCCTTTAGCCACAAACGGCTGCTCTGATCCACTGAGTCACTCTAAATTAGTGAATGTGCTAGAATGTTTCCTACAGACGTACGTACTCGTACAATTGAGATTGACAGCTTTCGTAATTCACCTATTATCTTTGCTTGGCATGTACACTTATCCTATGTTACACTTGTACATTCCGCGTTATCACAACCAATTCTACATTGTTCTAGTGTTTTCGCCGTCGTATTTTTTAGCGGTGTTTTGGAGACGTGATGGTTTTATTATTTGGACTTCTATCCTTGTGATTTTGAAGTATAATGATGGTGTAGATTTTGGAATCATTATCACCATCTACTTCTTCCTTCTCGTCCTGCTGCTGCTGCTTCTTCTACTTGTTCTTCTTCTACTTGTTATTGTTCTTCTTTTTCTTCTTTCTCTTCTTCCTCTTCTTCTTTCTCTCCCTCTTCATTTTTCGTCTTTCTCCTCCTCCTCCTCCTTTTCCTCCTTGCTAATGAGCTGATGGCGGTTTAATCGTGGGCTCTACATAGGCGTAGAGGGCTCTTATTTATTGTAGAGTGCGAATGCAGCTCTGACTTATTTTCTGGATGTTTCCGATGCCTAGGGGTTATTACTTCGTCCACCATCATAATGTCATCACCCATGGCTAGTTTCTTGCGGTCGCAAGCTTTCTGTGTAGAGCATCTTCGTCGTGTGCAATATGTATATTTGTTATTCCTTGTTCTTTCGGTTGAGCACGTAACTTCTTCTGGCTCAACCCTTGTCATTAATTACCTTTGCATTCTCCCTTCACTCCAACGATGACGAACAGAATGTAACTATTCATGACACAACGACAAGGACGTTTTCCACAGTTTATGTTCGTCTAAGCGCATTATACAATGCAATTACACCTGCAAATATTCAACATCTGACAAAACCGACGAACTTCTAACACTTAATAAAACGAGCGGCATAGTATTTAGCCGTTGCTGTGTACACATCTGACCATGTCCGTACTGGACGATGGCTGAACGCAGACTGCCCTTTTTGGGCTCGCCTCGTGTCCACCCGATGCGAGTTCCCGCGTTTCCACGCTTTGTGAAAAGTATCCACTTTTCACGTTCCAGGTGTTAAATTCCTGAACACTGCCATAACCTTTAACCTAATCTAAACTGGTTATGGCTTGACTATGCCATGACGTAACTCAGGTCATGGCACTCCTCCTCTTCATCCTCCTCCTCCTCCTCCGCCTTCTTCTTCTTTCTTCTACTTCTTCTTTTGCTGATTCTTCTTCACTTCTTATTTTTCTTCATCTTCATCCACCACCTCCTCCTCCTCCTCACCCCCTCCTTGTCCTCCCCTTCTTCTTCTCCTTCACCTTCTCCTCTACCTCTTCCTTCTCCTCCTCCACCTCCCCCTCCTCCTCCTCTTCATTCTCCTTCTTCTCCTACTTCTTTCTCTTCTTCCTCTTCCTTTTCATTTTTGTCTTTCTCCTCCTCCACCTCCTTCTCCCTCCCCCTCTCCGTCTTCTTTTGTTACTGCTTCATCTTCACTTCTTCACTTCTTCTTTGTCTGCATCTTCATCTACCCCCTCCTTCTCTTCCATATCCTCCTACTCCTGCACCCCCCCCCACCCTTCTTCTTCATCTGTAACTCTTCCTCTTTCTATTCATTCTTCTTCTTCTTCCTCTTCTGCTTTTTCCTTCGTCATCGACAGCAGCAACGCCATTAAACTCCTAGGGCACCCAGACCTGCCAGTGAATGCTGGAATCAATGTCAGTACTTGGTGTCAGGGTCACGATGCCCGCGCCCAGGTTGTGGTAGAAGCCAGTCGTTTGATTCCCTGTTTGTTGACATTCATTAATGCAAGCCGGGCTGGACTGTTTATACAGAAAGAGGGAGGGAGAAGAAGGAGAGAGACAGAGAGAAAGAGAGTATGTGTGTGTGTGAGCGAGAGGGGGAGGGAGAGAGTGTGTGTATGATAGAGAGAGGAGAGAGTGGGTGAGAGAGAGGGGAGGAAGAAGCGGAGATAGAGAGAGAGCTCGAGAAAAAGGAGAGAGAGAGTGTGTGTGAGAGAGAGAGTAAGAGAGAGAGAGAGAGAGAGAGAGAGAGAGAGAGAGAGAGAGAGAGAGAGAGAGAGAGAGAGAGAACGAAGGAGGATGGGAGGGAGAGTGCCGAGTCTCTACTTACCGTGTGAATCACAATAAGCACAGTGTCAGTAAATGACCCGTTAGCGTAGCCCTTAAACTTCCGATGTTAAACCCCTACACAGATCAGCTACTCTTCAACATTGACGTATCGTTCAGGAAGCAAAGGCAAACTTTATTAAAATGTTGCATATCCGTTACTGGACGTTGCAGTCAACACCAGCATTTTTCAGCTTCTGTTGATGTACTAGGCAAGTTTTTACGTTCAGTAGTTTGCCATTGCTTCCTACCGGCTCCCATACCAGCACGTTATAACACAACGCGACACGGTCTGCTATATATATTCACTACTGAACTACTGAACGTAAAAATGCCCCGAAAATTAACCTGAGGCTGATCGGACGTCCTGCAAAGGACATGCAACATGTGTAGTGGTTCAACACTTGTATAACTTGATGGGATAGAAATGGAATAAGCCTGCAAACAAAGCTGAAAATCTACAAAGCAGTTGTATTATCCACACTGCTATATGCTTATGAAACCTGGACTGTTTATCAGCGACACGCTAGGAAATCAAACCACTTCCACACAGTCTGTCTTAGGAAGCTATTGAAGTTTAAATGGCAAGACAAGATCCCAGACACTGAAGTTCTAGAAAGAGCGTCCATGCCCAGTATCCACACTGTACTAATCTTCCGGTAAAAAATGGCGACGACGTGACGCGTTTATTCTTTGGGAGACGCTGTTTAGTGTTTTCCTGTGGATTATGTGGTGTTTTTTCGTATTCATTTATTGGAAGTGTTCAAAAGAAGCCACGGAAGGCAGGTAGTGGATGATATTTTGAGGGCAGCCGACAGATATTTGTTGGTTATGATCTCAAGTTTCGCGACGGCAGGCAGAGGATCTCTTTTGCGAGACATTGGCTGCGGTGAAACGACCAATATGGTTACTGCCATAGAGGAAAGCAACGGCAAACTACCTCTTTAAAAGTTCCTAGTACATTATGATTCGCCTAAAGACTGATCATCGCAAGACAAGGTCAGAGACATTAAAATTAGCAACATGGAATGTTAGGACGCTAAGCGACGACGAAAATTAGATAACATAAAACAAGAAATGGAAAGAGAAAAAAATTAATATTTTAAGGATGTGCGAAACGAGATGGACAAGAGCAAGCATCAAGATGGACGAAGATTTTAAGATTATTTATTCTGGACGTGAAGATCGACAAAGGGGAATGGCAATTATTTTGAACCGGAAAACATCAAAATCTGTTCAAGGATATAGCGCCGTGTCGGACAGAGTTCTACTAGTTAAATTAAGTGATAGACCTTTTAACGTAAATGACATTCAAGTATATGCCCCAACAAGAGAATCCAGTGAAGATAGTGTAGAGGAATTTCATAATGACATAGAGTCTGCCTTAAAGAATTGTAAAAATTCAGAAATAAACATAATATAATAGGGGACTTCAATGCAAAAGTAGGAAATCAAGGTGATAGATACATAGTAGGAAACTATAGTTTAGGAGAGAGAAATGAAAGAGGATACAAACTCGTAGAGTGAGCAAAATAACAGAAAATGATATAAGGAAACACCTGGTTTAAGCAACACCCTAGAAGATTACGGTCATGGAGGAGTCCTGATAGCAGGATTAGAAACCAGATTGACTACATTCTGTTTAGCAGAAGATTTAGAAACGCACTAACAATAGCAAAATCAGTTCCCAGTGCTGATTGTTATAGTGACCACAGATTACTTACAGGAACACTGAGGATACAGTTGAATAAAGTCAAGTATATAACAGGAAACACTAAATATGATTTGTGTACATTGAGTAATGACAAGGAACTAAAAAACAAATTCAACATAGAAGTACGGAACAGATTTGACATATTGTCTGGTCTAGCGAACCTATTCCAGGATGTGCAAGTTCAATGGGAAATGTTGAAGAATTCAATCAGTTTGGCTGCAGAAACAACAATTCCAAAATTAAAGAAGGTGGGTCGTAAGAAATGGATGACTGAAGAAATTTTACACCTAATGGAAACAAGAAGACTCAACAAAAATAATTCTGCCACTTATGAAGAAACTCACAGACAAGTCAGAATATTATGTAAGGAGGAAAAAGAAGCATGGCTTGAGGAAAAGTGCTTAGAAATTGAAAAATAACACAACAGTCAAAATATCAAATTAGTGCACAAAAGAATTAAGGAAATTACTAATAAAAGAACAAGTACTTCAGCAGGCTGTCTAAAACCTAAAGATGGCAAAATCATAATAGAATAAGATAGATTCTACAGGTATGGACAGATTATGTGAAAAACCTCTATAATGATAACAGAGAGGAACAGTATGATATTAGATTTCTTCTTCTTCTTCTTCTTCGTTCATCCGGAGTTTTTTTTTTCGGACGTGATTGCGTTGTGCCTGTTTACAGCAGAGCTGCGTTCTTGCGCCGTTAGGCCGACACATCCGACTTCTGCGGGCATTTGTTGACCGGGTAACCCTCCCGGGGATATTAGATTTAATAATGAAGGACCCGCCAATTTTGAAGATGGAGGTTCGAAATGTTCTTAAGCATATGAAAGCTGGCAAGGCCCCCGGTGTAGATAACATTAGAAGAATATGGAATAGATCAAGTCACCAGACTGTTGAACACATTATATGATACTGGAGATATACCTTCTGAATTATGTAATTCTGTATTTATTGCAATCCCAAAGAAATCAGGAGCCTTGGAATGTGATCAACATAAAACAATTAGTATAATGAGTCACATCACAAAGATTTTGCTACTAATTATCATGCAAAGAGAGGAAGAAAATACAACCTGAAATAGGGGAGGAACAATGTGGGTTTGTAGAAGGAAAGGGTACAGTAAATGCTGTGTATATGCTGCGACAGTTATTGAACTTGCTATAGAAGTAAACAAGGATATACATCTTTGCTTTATTGACTACACAAAGGCTTTTGATAGCGTTAGACATGTCAACATTGTGGATATGCTTGCAGATCTACAAATTGATGGGAAAGACATTAGACTTATGAAAAACATATATCGGAAACAACAAGCTGCCATAAGGGTTGATAATGAAGTGGGACAATATCAGCCTATTAAGAGAGGTGTTAGGCAGGGATGTGTATTGTCTCCAGATCTTGTTTTCTCTATACAGTGAAAATATTTTCAGAAAGGGTACAGTAAATTGGAGGACGAAACATCAATAACATTAGATATGCAGATGATACAGTATTGATTGCAGACAATGCGCAGGATGTGCAACAATTAGTATATGTGGTTGTTGTACACAGTGAGCAACTGAGGTTAGAATTAAATTTTAAAAATACACAAGTCATTGTAGTCACTAGGAAGAACGAAATACCACAATGTAATATACAAGTAAATGGGACTATTCTTCAACAAGTGAATCGGTACAATTATCTCGGAACAGTCATAACATCTGATGGGAGATGCCTTGAAGAGATTAGAACAAGAATCGCCATGTCGAAAGTAGCCTTTAGCAAGATAAACATTCTGACCAATAAAAAGATGTCAATTGAAACGAGAAAAAGAGTGTTGAGGTGAATAGAGCCTGTTCTTTTATATGGATGTGAAACTTGGACAGTGATGGCTGCAGAAATGTGGTTTTTGAGGAAAATGTAAAGAATACCACGGACAGACAGAAAAACCAATGACCAAGTACTACAGGAGACTAATGACAATTGTAAATTGATTATAGAAATTAGACGTAGACAGTCAAAATGTTTTTGACATGTTATGAGAAGCAATGTATTGGAGAACTTTGTGACAACTGGCAAGTTCGAAGGGAACAGACCAAGAGGAAGACCGAGAGGAAAATACCTGGATGGCTTGGCCACATGGCATGGACGAGACAGGAACACTGAGCTGATGGCGAAATGGCGAGTCATGACCGCCCACGCATTCCGGCATGGCACATGATTGATTGATTGACTAATGGAGAATCAGATTCGCTGGGCTGGTCACTTAACTCGCATGCCAGATCACAGGCTCCCTAAACAATTTTTTTTTTGCGGCGAGTTGCGTTATGGTAAAGGCTCCCAAGGCGGCCAAAGGAAACGCTTTAAAGACACTGAAAATCTCACTGAATGCTTTTGGAATTCATTTTGACACCAGGGAGACTGCTGCTAAAGACCGTAATTCGTGGCGTACATCATTACATAAGAGTGCAGTCACTTATGAAGCAAACAGGACTGTAAGAGCTGTGAAGAAAAGGAAAGAAAAACCACTGCAGAAGATCCTCCTCCTCCTCCTCCTGGAACGTCAAGCATTCTTTGCCCACATTGTCAAAGAACATTTCAAGCCAAAATAGGCCTTATCAGCCATCTTAGAACTCACGGCTGCATACTTTCAACCCCGCTGGATGAAATGAATGGTCATCATCATTCTTGCTGGACAAACATCACAGATAACTTGATCTAGTTCACAATTAGAAGCTCCGCGTAAACACAGCTGGTTATGATCATTGCACAACCCCACTGGTCGGGTACGGGTATTCCCATCAACGGAAAAGAAGGCAATCGTCCTCTCCACTATCCTAGCGGACACCTTTAGCCAGGGTGAAGAACCCATTACCCCCTTCTCCCACCCTTCCCATTTGTTTTTCTCAACTAAGGTAACGTGAAACTATGGGATCATGTGGCCATAGGGAGGAGAAACGTGCAAACAAAAAGACATGTTAGTCAGTTTACAGTTACCACGGCAGACAATTCAAATTACTGTTTAAATATTTGTGTTGTATATTTTTTTTTCTTGAAGGATTTATCTTATTGCTTTAGTTTGTTGTGTGATTTCTGCAGTATATACCTGACGAGATGCAGTGAAATATGCCAGGCAAATAAATCGGGCAATCTATTGTTTTTATGTCTTCGTTATTCAAATTTTACAAGTAAGATGAAAAGTATCATCGCCTGTTTGGATGCAAGTGGTGCAGATGAGCTGTTTAGCTATGTTTAGTTTAGTTTGTTCAGTTTATTTAATTTGTTCAGTTTATTAGTTTAGTTTAGTTTAGTCGACGTATCAACACCACGGCACACAGGTGTAACCCATACGTTCTCCGTTCTACTTCTAACTCAAGCCTGAATCTGGAGAAACTCAGCTCAGTGCATAAACTCCGTAGCACCGGCGAGGATCCTGAAATACTATGGGTATATTTTTTACTCGAAATGTTGCCCGGGCAGCGCCGTTAGGCTACTCTTTTTCGATTTCCAACTGTGAAGGGATTCTTTACGTGTGCAACAATACACACGGGCGTCCGATCTCACTACCCAGAGACCAAGGGAAATTTTATTACTAGAAGTCCACCTGAAAAAATCCCGGCCCTCACCGGGGCTTGAACCCAGGACCTTTAGCACTACAGGCGAACATTAAACCTCGAGACCACTCAGCCCCCTAAATGAGCATTAACAAGTAATGTTAACAGGTCTATCCAACAAGAATTATTTATGGAAATAGACTGGATATTTAGACATACACAGTTGAGAAATATGAAATGTATTATGTATTTAAAAAGACACGAATGTCTTAAAAAGATCATTGTGGAGGCAAGTTGTTAAGGAGGGAAGTTAATATGGAGGAAAGTCGTACGGATGGAAGTCGTTATGGAGGGCAGTCGTTATGGAGGGCTTTCGTTATGGAGGGAAATGTACTAAGGAAGCGGGGAAGGGGAATACCATAGGGTAGATGGATTCATGATGTGTTAGATAATTTACAGTGACAGCAACAGGGGCAGGAAAGCTGGTTTATGCCAGATATATCAAAATATTGTTATGTAACAAAATTCTGTATAAGTGTGTATGTGTGCATGTGTCTATGTATGAGTGAGTTCGTTAGTTCTCCGTCTGTTTTTCACGTTCATGTGTTTTTCATTACATATTCCGTATGTGTTTCGTGTTTCAACATCCCTATCTCGTTCCGCCTTTCTGCATTTTCGTTTCCCCAACTTCGGGTTTTGTAATGCTATTCGTGTAGTCACGTGGATTACTTGTTTCTGAGTTAAGTATTCTTATCTGTACTATCAGTACAATTATCTCGAAACAGTCATATTGTCTGATGGGAAATGTCTTGAACAGATAAGAACAAGAATCGCCATGGCGAAGGTAGCCTTTTGCAAGATGAAAAATATACTGACCAATAAAAGGATGTCATTTGCAACGAGAAAAAGAGTGTTGAGTTGCCACATACAAACTGTGCTTTTTTTATGGATATGAAGCGTCAACAATGAGAAAACAGGCTGAGAAACATCCGATGGCTACGGAAATGTGGTTTCTGAGGAAAATGCAAAGAATACCATGTGACAGACAGAACAACCAATGGCCAATCCTACGAGAAACAATAGAGAAATTAGGCGCAGACAGTCAACCTTTTTGGTCATATTATGAAAATAAATAAATTGACATGGTCGAGACAAGAACACTGAAATGATCCACGACTCTGGTGATCGAGTGAGGGGGCGAGACATGACCGTCCATGCGTACAGCATGGCACATAATGACGATGATTCTTATCTGACAAAGACTTAAGTCCAAACATTCGCTTGTATCTGGATGTATTTCCTGCTGTTGTTCTTCCTATTTGTATTTGGTGTGTTTATTCGTTTTCGTATCAGCTGGACATCGTTCACCTCTTTTTGGAGCTCGCTCGCTTTGAACTATAAGCGTGCTACTACTTTTATAGTGCGTTCACAAATGTTTGCCCTCATTCACGTTCAATTTGTTTGAAACGTATCTGTTACATCGTTATAATAGTTTTCCTGTCGTCTTATATTTACTCAATGCAACTAATATGTCTTTGGTAGGCCCAAAGGCAACTAAAATCTTGGAAAGCGGCGACATTTCTTTGATGTTTTGGCGAACATGTATTGAATCCACGCTAACAAACTTGTTTTAAAGTAATGTAAGTCAATCCGGGCAACGACGCACGGCATATCCATATTCCTATGGAAGTGGGTGCAATGTGCAATATTATTAAAGACAGAGATACTTGTCTATACCAACCTAACCCTGAAAGGTTCTTTGAAGTGTACAAAACTTCACATTCAATCCTTCTCGAACAATATTCACACAATCAGAATGTTAGCGATAAAAGTACGATATTATAAAAAATAATAACGTTTCATGAAAGCACCTACTATTGTAGAATTATTGACGCCAGCTCTGAACACTTAAGTTCCACTATGTGACGTGCTTCTCATAAGGAAATTCCCGTGCACCACGGAGAATATTCATTATTGAACACTGATGTTTCCTGTTGTAGATGTAATACATTTCATAATATGCATTTCTTCACTGACCAATAAATTATATACAGCATATAAACAAACATTGAGATCTACTGTACAATCTCCAGAACAAAAATTTTTCTATTGGGTATACATAACGAAAAGGTTATATGCTAAATCTCATAATTTTTCCATCACAGGTAGTTACTGAGATAGTAAGTATTATACGGGGGGTGGGGGTGGGGGTGTGTAATCAGTTCCCCCTATTTTTTTTTTTTTTTTAGCATATCCTTTACAGGTCTTAGCTGTCAACACCAGCATCTTTCAGCTGTATGTTGATCTCTTGGCAAGATTACGCTCAGTAGTTTGCCATTGCTTTCTGTGCGGCCTGCTCAGTATCCCGCAAGTCACGAGCGGGGTCGAACCGCCTCAGCTCTCGCTCCGCTACGAGACTCTGCGTGATAAACGGGATTACAGAGAGAAAGTGTTGTAACCCCACAGCCAGAGAGACCGAAAGTATAATCACGCTTGACACGTTGATATGTATACGTGAGGGTGTTTTACGTAGTGATTGGATGGACCTCATTATACCGGGTGTGATCCCATGTGGCTCGGTCTCTTTCCACGGAGAGGCCTGCCGAAAGTGTCACAGAGAGCACCATCTCTGCAGCTCCAACAATGACCTTAAGGAGTCTCCTAGTCTGCACAAGTGAACTGAATGGCTGGGTGCTGGAATTAACACACGGCCATCGGAGCGGAAGGCAGTCGGTCTAACCACTTGGCCTGGTGACCCCCACAATGTAGCGAGGCAGTCTAACCACTTGGCCTGCAGACCTCCCCCATCCCCCACCCCCCACCCCCACCCCACCCCACTGTAGTGATGCAGTCCGTCTGCTAGTGTTAGTTGTAAGTTTAGTTTAGTCGACGGATCAACATCACGACACACGGGTGTAACCCATAAGTGTTCCGTTCTACTCCTAAATCAAGCCTGAGTTCCGAGAAACTCAGCTCAGTGCACGAATTCCGTAGCACCGGCGAGGATCCTGAAATACATTGGTAGATGGTTTACACGAATTTTTACCCTGGCAGCGCCGTTAGGCTATTCTTTTTCGATTTCCAACTGTGAAGGGATTTCTTTACGTGCGTAGCAATACACACGGGCGTCCGACCTCACTATCCAGAGACCAGTGGAAATTTTGTTACTAGAAGTCCACGTGAAAAAAATCCCGGCTCTCACCGGGGCCTGAATCCGGGACCTCCTCGGGCACTCGAGGCGGACACCATACCTCGAGACCACTCAGCAGATTTGATGATTCGAGTTTGTAGTTTGGTTGATCGCCGCTGCACCTTGGCCAGACCAAGTGCAGATAAGTCTACACTTTGACCTTATCCAAAAGGCCGAGAAGTAACTTATAGAGCAGTTGGTCACACCTGGTGCATTGCTTGGAATATGAAGTGTTAAGAGAGTTGCCTCACATGTCTCCACGATTGTGTTTCAGACTTTGTCTTGCTTATCAATGTCACGTGCTGAAGTGAAACCCTGGAAAGTAACACCACATGTCTCAACCTGTCTCAAACAGCAGACACCTGGTCTGCATTGCTCCATGCCAGGTTTCCATGTCCTGTACGCCCCGGCAACCAAACCTGTATAAATTTATTCCAGGAATTGTTGCTGTTTGAACAAAAGAGATCTACAATATAGGCTTCGTCTCGTTCACTTCCGCCAAGAGAAGCAACCCACGTTACATCATTCTCCAGCTCGCGCAGAAGGGGTTATCGTTCGTAGCAGCGATGTTCATGTTTTTCCCTCAAGGTATCAATTGTATTTGTTTTTTCTTTTTCGCTTTGAATTCAAGCTTAACCAATACACATGCTACTGCAGCACTATACTGACCTTTGCGTGCGGATTAGCTTTCCCTATTACCAGTGTCCCTCGCCATCAAGTGAACCCACTCCGACTTCATAGAACTTGTAATTTACGTCCCCAAGTCAAGAATTAGGCTCTGTTGTGAAATTACTTCTGTAATGGCATGGGGGTTTGAAATTGAAATTTTCTTTCTGAGTTTTAATTTGAAGTTAAATTTTAAATGGTAATTATTTCCAGTGTTTTTACTGTTTTTTATGTTGGTGTTCGAAATGGTAAAAATTGAATATTTAACATTTATTAGCAGGACACAATGAAACATATAAGATATCCGTCATGAACACTTTGAAATATCGATCCTAAATGTTGATCTCTCAGCATGTAAGGGTTGGATGGATGGTTGCTTTGTTAGCTGGCTGGCAGGCTGTTGGTTAGTTAGTTGCTTTGTTGGATGGCTGTCTAGCCGGCTGGTTAGTTGGATTGTTAGCAGATTGCTTGATTGGTTGGTTGATTGGTTGGTTAGTTAGCTGGTCGGTTGATTGTTGGCTGACTGACTGGCTGGGTTGTTTGATTGCTTGGTTTGATAGTTACTGAATTTTCTAGTTGGTTTGTTAAATACTAAAGGTCTTCTGTGTTGTTTATTCAATAATCAAATAACATTCGTATTTATCCAATAATCAAATAACCTCCAAATTCATTCAATAATCAAATAACCTCCATATTTATTCAATAATCAAACAACCTCCATATTTATTCAAAAATCAAATAACGTCCATATTTATTCAATAATCAGACAACCTCTGTATTTATTGTATAATCAAATAACCTCCATATTTGTTCAATAATCATTAACTTCCGTATGTATTCAATAATCAAATAACATCAATGTTATTCAATAAGCAGATAACCTCCATATTTACTCATTATAATCAAATAACCTCCGCATGTATTCAAGAATCAAATAACCTCAATGTTTATTCAATAATCAGATAACGTTCCATCATTATAATCAAGGTAATTAAGTAGCCTCCGTATTTATTCAATAATCAAATAACCTCCATATTTATTCAATAATCAAATTTTTTAAAAATGTTTTGCATATCCTTTACAGGACATTGCTGTCAACATCAGCATCTTTCAGCTGATTGTTGATTTCTTGGCAAGATTACGCTCAGTAGTTTGCCGTTGCTTTCTGAGCGGCCTGCTCACATACCCCGTAAGTTACCGACGCGATTCGAACCACTGCTGAATTCTCACCATCGTCACGTTACTTACGAGAGTATACGAGATTACGGAGAAAAGTCGCTAGCCTCTAGGCCAGGAAGCGGGCAATGATCAATAATCTCCGCATTTATTCAATAATCAAATAACCTAAATGTTTATTCAATAATCAACTAATTCAATAATCAGGGCCCTCCGGTGGCCATGCCAAAGTTTTTGGCCCAAAATTTTGCTTTTTTTTTTGGGTTCCCCGGGCCTTGCCCCCCCAGTATCCCGCAAGTCACGAGGGGGGTCGAACCGCCTCAGCTTCCTCCGCTACGAGACTCTGCGTGATAAACGGGATTACAGAGAGAAAGTGTTGTAACCCCACAGCCAGAGAGACCGAAAGTATAATCACGCTTGACACGTTGATATGTATACGTGAGGGTGTTTTACGTAGTGATTGGATGGACCTCATTATACCGGGTGTGATCCCATGTGGCTCGGTCTCTTTCCACGGAGAGGCCTGCCGAAAGTGTCACAGAGAGCACCATCTCTGCAGCTCCAAAAATGACCTTAAGGAGTCTCCTAGTCTGCACAAGTGAACTGAATGGCTGGGTGCTGGAATTAACACAGGGCCATCGGAGCGGAAGGCAGTCGGTCCTAACACTTGGCCTGGTGACCCCCACAATGTAGCGAGGCAGCTAACCACTTGGCCTGCAGACCTCCCCCATGCCCCAACACCCCACACCCCCCCCCCCTCCACTGTAGTGATGCAGTCCGTCTGCTAGTGTTAGTTGTAAGTTTAGTTTAGTCGACTGGATCAACATCACGGCACACGGGTGTAACCCATAAGAGCTCCGTTCTACTCCTAACTCAAGCCTGAGTCCGGAGAAACTCAGCTCAGTGCACGAATTCCGTAGCACCGGCGAGGATCCTGAAATACTTTGGTAGATGGTTTACGCGAAATTTTGCCCGGGCAGCGCCGTTAGGCTATTCTTTTTCGATTTCCAACTGCCAAGGGATTTCTTTACGTGCGCGGCAATACACACGGGCGTCCGACCTCACTACCCAGAGACCAGGGGAAATTTTGTTACTAGAAGTCCACGTGAAAAAAATCCCGGCTCTCACCGGGGCTTGAATCCGGGACCTCCAGCACCCGAGGCGGACACCATACCTAGAGACCACTCAGCAGATTTGGTGATTCGAGTTTGTAGTTTGGTTGATCGTTTCTGCATCTTGGCCAGACCAAGTGCAGATAAGTCTACACTTTGACCTTATCCAAAAGGCCGAGAAGTGACATATAGAGCAGTTGGTCACACATGGTGCATTGCTTGGAATATGAAGTGTTAAGAGAGTTGCCTCACATGTCTCCACGATTGTGTTTCAGACTTTGTCTTGCTTAACAATGTCACGTGCTGAAGTGAAACCCTGAAAAGTAACACCACATGTCTCAACCTGTCTCAAACAGCAGACACCTGGTCTGCATTGCTCCATGCCAGGTTTCCATGTCCTGTACGCCCCGGCAACCAAACCTGTATAAATTTATTCCAGGAATTGTTGCCGTTTGAACAAAAGAGATCTACAATATGGTCTTCATCTCGTTGACTTCCGCCAAGAGAAGCAACCCACGTTACATCATTCTCCAGGTCGCGCAGAAGGGGTTATCGTTCGTAGCAGCGATGTTCATGTTTTTCCCTCAAGGTATCAATTGTATTTTTTTTTCTTTTTCGCTTTGAATTCAAGCTTAATCTATACACATGCTACTGCAGCACTATACTGACTTTTGCGTGCGGATTAGCTTTCCCTATTACCAGTGTCCCTCGCCATCAGGTGAACCCACTCCGACTTCATAGAACTTGTAATTTACGTCCCCAAGTCAAGGATCAGTCTCTGTTGTGAAATTATTTCTGTAATGGCATGGGGGTTTGAAATTGAAATTTTCTTTCTGAGTTTTAATTTGAAGTTAAAATTTAAATGGTAATTAGTTGCAGTGTTTTCACATTTATGTTGGTGTTCGAAATGGTAAAAATTGAATATTTAACATTTATTAGCAGGACAGAATGAAACATTATAGGATATCCGCATGAAAACTTTGAAATATCGATCCTAAATATTGACCTTTCAACATGTAAGGGTTGGATGGATGGTTGCTTTGTTAGCTGGCTGGCAGGCTGGTTGGGTGTTGGTTGGTTAGTTGCTTTGTTGCATGGCTGTCTAGCCGGCTGGTTAGTTGGATTGTTAGCAAGTTGCTTGATTGATTGGTTGGTTAGTTGGCTGGTCTGTTGATTGTTGGCTGACTGACTGGCTGGTTGGTTGGTTGATTGCTTGGTTTGTTGGTTACTGACTCTTCTAGTTGGTTTGTTAAATACCAAAAGGTCTTCTGTATTTATTCAATAATCAAATAACCTCCATATTTATTCAATAATCAAATAACCTCCATATTTATTCAATAATCATATAACCTCCATATTTATTCAAAAATCAAATAACGTCCATATTTATTCAATAATCAGACATCCTGCATTTATTATATAATCAAATAACCTCCATATTATTTATTCAATAATCATGTAACTCCCGTATGTATTCAATAATCAAATAACCTCAATGTTTATTCAATAATCAGATAACCTCCATATTTATTCAAGAATCAGATAACCTCAATGTTTATTCAATAATCAGATAACGTCCATATTTATCCAGTAATTAAGTAACCTCAATGTTTATTCAATTATCAGATAACCTCCGTATTTATTCAATAATCAAATAACCACCATATTTATTCAATAATCAAATTTTTTTTTAATGTTTGCATATCCTTTACAGGACATTGCTGTCAACATCAGCATCTTTCAGCTGATTATTGATTTCTTGGCAAGATTACGCTCAGTAGTTTGCCGTTGCTTTCTGAGCGGCCTGCTCACATACCCCGTAAGTTACCAACGCGATTCGAACCACTGCTGGTTCTCACCATCGTCACGTTACTTACGAGAGTATACGAGATTACGGAGAAAAGTCGCTAGTCTCTAGGCCAGGAAGCCGGCAATGATCAAATAATCTCCGCATTTATTCAATAATCAAATAACCTAAATGTTTATTCAATAATCAACTAATTCAATAATCAGGGCCCTCCAGTGTAGTTCCAGTGACGACCCACAAGAGTCTCCACGCACACAAAAACTGCGCTCGTAAACCGAATAAAAAATTTCGAGCCTGCCAGGATTCGAACCTGGAATCTTCTGATCCGTAGTCAGACGCGTTATCCATTGCGCCACAGGCCCCGACAATAGTGTCTTCTCACAATTTAATTCTAATCCTAGTTCTTCACCGTTTTTAATAATCGTATCTACTAATTTACTAAATGGTGCAGATACTCTTCATTGTCTGTAATAAACAATGTATCATCCGCATATCTAATGTTATTGATGTTATGTTCCCCAGTGGTGATTCCTCTCATGTCTTCTCAATTTATTACCTCCATACTTATTTATAGTATGTCCAGAAATGAACGCAGTCATTCACGATCAATTATTTTGAAAACTCTGTTGCATCGTAGTAATTCGTTATGAAATTTTTCCTGCCGTCTTATATTTACCCCCACCCAAGGAATATGTCTTTGATAGGTCCAAAAGCTACTTAAATCATCGAAAGCGGCGACACTTCTTTGATGTTTTGGGGGAAATGTAGTGAATTCACGCTAACAAACTAGTCTTACAGTAAACCACGTTATTTCTGGTAAGACACAAGTACAAGGCGTAGCCAGATTCATATGGGAGTGGGTGCAATAAAACAAGTAGCTCAAAAGTCGACAGGGTCGACTGCATTGCACCGGGTGTTTATCCCATATGACCCAGTGTCTTTCCGCAGGGCGGAAAGCGTCGCATAAAGCACGAACTCCGTAGCTCCAGCGACGACCCTCGGAATCTCCGAAAAAATGCACTCGTGAAATGAAGGAATCGTACATACAACCTTCGGAGCCCGAGTCAGACGACTTGACCACTTCACCATGGAGACTGCCGAGAGGGGTGCAATGTGTAATATTAGTAAAGACAGAATTTACATAAGCATGGGGTAAATAATGTGTAAATTGACAAGAAAGTAAAAGGAATATATTTCTTACCTTATTTTTCATTTCCTACTTGTTTCTTCAGCTGCTGGTTAATAATTGTACACAAGTATTCATGTTGCTAGGATGCATTTAGCTTTCTATATTGAGTTCGTGAAAGCTTCCAAATAGCTGTGCGTTAATGTGCGTATGGAGTGACCAGAAATGATACCGCAATTTGGTCATCATGTGTCCATTTTTAAGGATCTGTTCAACTGTCTGTGTAGTTTGTTCACACGTACACATGGGTGACAGACCCGCTTTGAGTCTTCGTGAAAGATTGTCTACTCTGCTGTTTACTGTTCAGAGACGGAATATGATTACCTGTTTTGCACTAGTAAAATAGTTGTCAGTGTCTCTGTAGTGGGCTTTCTTTTTAACGACAAAGATGTTGGTCCTCTTTTCATTGTAGTTTATAGATTGATTCGTATGCACGTGTGTTGTCCCCTAATTTGACAACGTGTTTGCTCTCACGTTTCTTGTTATGCCACAATATGTCAGTTTCCACCGCAATATTACTCTTCTGTTGGTATTCAATGCGCTTAGTGTGTGTGTGTGTGTGTGTGTGTGTGTGTGTGTGTGTGTGTGTGTGTGTGTGCGTGTGTGTGCGTGCGTGCGTGCGTGCGTGCGTGCGTGCGTGTTTTTTTTTTCAATACCAGTTATTTGTCACCGCTGAGGGCTTGCGGAATTGAAAATTCATCACTGTGGAATACAAACTGTTCCCATTGATGCTGTAATGTTTAGGGCCTTCAATTCGTCCGAATGGTTGGAGCAAAATATTCCAGTAAGCGTGCACGGGGATTAAGGTCTGCGATCTGCTCAGACCTTAATCTGTGTCAGACGATTCCAATAGGCTGATGACTGCTCTCGGTTGCATAAAATTCAATCCATCCTTTCTCCAATAGTCCTCTTCCTCTTCCAACACATGGTCCTCACTTTTTACCAGTAACTTTTATCAATATTTAATAGCGCGGACTGGATTAGTATCTTGATGTCAGACAATTTGAATATAGTATTTTCAGCTGACACCTGTCCTTTAATTTTAGCCCACACAAGTTCTATAGGATTAAAATGAGAATGGTACGGCGGAAGTTTCAAGCAACCCTGACGATGCTCTACTATCAACTTGTAGATTTGATATTTCCTTCTTTTTAGGCGTCTGTTTTACAAGGAACAACAATTCTAGCTAGAAATACCTTTCTGGAAATGGTATGTTTTCCATTCGGAGCCATATCTTTATTGCTCCCTTTGTGCTCGATGCTGTAGGTATTTTGTCTTCTTAGGCAACAACATTGATATCATGCATTGTCCATAATTGGACACGACGGTCTATCTAGGGATGGAAGCACAGTATTCTCGAGCCAATCTCTAAATACATTACCATTCATCTTATTATGATAATCGGTATTGTCTGTATGCTTTGATACGAACACGAGCCCAGCATTCTCTTGTAAGCCATTATGCGTATTACCAGCATGGGCCATGACCAAAAGCTGTCCTATACTACTGGGCACATATCGTTTTATCTGTCCATCCATTGATTGCCATTCCTTATCACTTGTGTGGTGCGCATTGATCCACATTTCATCCAAATACACTATGCCATAATTTTCTTTGCGCATTTCCCTTATTTCACGTAGGTATCTGCTTCTCATTGCTCCTAAATGCGGTTGCTCGCAAAGAATATTTCTACCTCCCTTGTACTTTCTAAAAGTGAAGATAATGTCCTTATAATTTTCCACAAAGTTGGTTTGGATAGCTCTATGTTATGTTCTTTCTCAACCAAATCCTAAGTTTTCTTACAGTCACTGTTTCTTTGGCATCCAGCATTTTTATAATTTTAGGAGTCTCCGTGGCGACGTGGTCAAGCCTTTTGACTCGGTTGTGGGTTCGATTCCGGGCCGCATCCTTTGGTTCACGAGTTAAATTTTTCGGAGACTTCTGTGGGTCGTCGCTAAAGCTGCGGAGTTCGTGCTTTATGCGATGCTTTCCGCGCTGCGGAAAGAGACCGAGCCATATGGGATAGAACCCGGTGCAATGAAGCGACTTTTCAAAGCATTTTTATAATAGCTCGCCTTATGACGTTTTTGTCAAAGCTGTCTACAATGACCTTTCTACCTACCGTTTGGTTATTGCGTGGTGGTTTAATTCCAGATTCTTGCTCCCATCGACGAAATGACCGTTTACTCAAACCCAATGCATGCACTGTTCTTTTTTCGGAATTTATAATAAAATAAAAGTTTCCTGCGATCAGCTTCTATACAAAAATATGTGTACAACTTCATCGCGATGCTTTGAAGTGTATACACAATTTCGCATTCAATCCCAAAATATTCACACATTTCAATGTTAGCGAAAAGTGGTAAGATTTAAAAACAAAACAAAAAAATAATAATAATCAGGTTTCATGAAATAACCCACAGTTTGACGACACCTCTGAACAGTCCCAGTTTAAACTGCGCGGGGCTCTTGGCATAAGGCCGATCCCGTGAAAAACGTAAAATATTCAACATTGAACGCTGATTGTCTGGCTACGCTGTAATATATTTAAAATTATGAAATTCATCTCTGACCCGTAAATTATGTACCGCATATAAACAAACTTTGAAATCTGCTGTAAAATCTCAGAACAAAAATTGTTTTGTTGGGTAGACATAATGATAAGGTTATATGCTAAATCTCATCATTTTCCTTCAGTTGGTTACTAAGATATGGAATTTTATATTGGGGCAGACAAAAATAAACATACTATAATAATAAATTTACCTCCATACTTATTTCATGATAATAGGCACTTCATATTGATAAAATAAGAAATATTCCAAATATAAGAAATCACAAAAATATACCTCTGTAGTTTACGTTGACGTGTGAATGTTTTCGGACTGAAATGTTTGAAAATGCTAATTTTGGAAAGTCTCCATAGTGGAGTCGTTAAGTCGCCCACCTCGCGCTATGAAGATTGTGGATTTGATTCCTGACTTGGTCATTCAGTGCACGAGTCAATCAACACTAACAAACGGCAAGCCAGTCTCCCTGGTCGAGAATGTTTGCAGCTTTCTCCGTAACCCCGAATACTCTCGTGGTTGACGTGAGCGCACGAGAATTGGAAGCGGTTCGAGTCGCGCCAGTGACTTATGAGAGTATGGAGCCGGTCGCTCAGAAAGTCGTGGCGTGCTGATGAGCGTCATCTAGCCTAGGAATCAACATACAGCTGAAAGATGCTGATTTTGACCGCAATATCCTGAAAGAGGATGGAAATGCGGGAAAAAAAATCAGGGCCCTCCAATATAGCTCCAGTGACAACCCACAAGAGTTTCCACACACACAAAAACTGCACTCGTAAACCGAATACAAAATTTCGAGCCTGCCAGGATTCGAACCTGGAATCTTCTGATCCGTAGTCAGACGCGTTATCCATTGCGCCACAGGCCCTGACAATTGTGTTCTCTCACAATTTAATTCTAATCCTAGTTCTTCACCGTTTTAATAATCGTATCTACTAAATGTTGCAGATACTATGCATTGTCTGTAATTAACAATGTATCATCCGCATATCTAATGTTATTGATGTTATGTTCCCCAGTGGTGATTCCTCTCATATCTTCTCAATTTATTACCTCCATACTTATTTAATAATAAATTTACCTCCATACTTATTTCATGATAACACGCACTTCATATTGATAAAATAAGAAATAATCCACATATAAAAAATAACAAAAATACACCTCTATATTTTACGTTGACGTGTGAATGTTTTCGGACTGAAATGTTTGAGAATGTTAATTTTGGTAAGTCCTCGTAGTGAAGTAGTTAAGCCGCCACCTCCCGCTACGAAAATCGTGGATTCGATTCCTGACTCGGTCATTCGGTGCACGAGTCACTTAACACTAACAAACGGCAACGCTCTGTAATATTCACAAACAAAAGAAACACACATTACACCTTGTAAATATACATTGCTTTGTATGAAATGAACATTTGGAAAAAAAATGTAAAAAGGCAACAACAACTAAATTTCTCGGAGACTCCTGTGGGTCGTAGCTGGCGCTACGGAGTTTCTGCGGTATGCGACGCTTTCGGAGTAAAGAGACCGAGCCGTATGGGATAAACTCAGGTGCAATGAAGACTGTCTTCATGCCTATCACTATCAGTATCACTCTTCTTTAATGTGAATTGACTGCAAATGTAATGTAAAGAAAATACAACTAACTTCTTAAACTCATGAATGTAAGTACATTTTTATTGGCGCTCGCTCGCTTTGAACTCAAGCGTAGTTCATACACACTACTCCTAGACTGAATTGTGCGTGTGGATTAACTTTTCCTATTACCAGTGTCCTTCGCCATCAGGCGAACCCACTCCGACTTCAGAGATACGTGTAATTTACGTCCCCAAGTTAAGGACGAGAAGTCGACATTTTAGTCCAACTGTCCGGTGTAGGGTTTTAACCCTTTACCTCGGCATTAGCACACCGGATGTTTAAGAACGCTCGTTCTTATCCATTCGGCTATGCCGACCTCCGCATGTACATTTTCACGCCACTGATACGCCACACTGTTGTACCATATCCCACCGCATGAGAACCGCTACTCCACGTGTTTACAGTTACGGACAAAGAACAAGACACGTGGTTCAGTTAGCAAGCAGAAGAAAGATATTTGTGAGACGGCCCTAAGCCCCGTGTGTTTCCTTGTGAAGTGGGAGAGGTTCGGAACGCAAACAAAACAGAAGCGAAAACCCCCATCTTGATTTAACACTGTGGGTGCTGATGGTTTCCGGCTGTCGACAGATGATGCGCAGTGCAACCTTTTGTGTGTAGTACACCCAGTGTAAATCAATGATGAGAATGAGAGGTCTTGCACTTCTGGGAACGTAAAAATACTGCTGTCTCGAGAGCACTATAACAGGTAGAGAATAAAGATGAACTATATGAAATAACAAGAAACGATGAAGCAATTTATGATTCATCGTGAGGTCAGCGTGGCCGAATTGTTAAGAGCCCTCATTCTTAAGCACCCGGTGCTGATACTGATACCGAGATTGCGGGTTCAACCCCCACACCGTTAAATTCATACAAGAGACAACATTGCAGTTATAGACACATTTCAAGCGAACGAAAGAAGAAGAAGAAGAACCCAAACACCAGTCAGTTGGACTAAAGTGTTGACTTCCCATCCTTGGCTTAGGGGACGTAAATTGCAACTACCCGAGCCGGGATGGTTAACCCGGTCAACAAATGCCCGCAGAAGTCGGATGTGTCGGCCTAACGGCGCAAGAACGCAGCTTTGCTGTAAACAGGCACAACGCAATCACATCCGAAAAAAAAAAAAAAAACTCTGGATGAACGCAGAAGAAGAAGAAGAAGACAACTACCCGAGAAGATGGAGCGGGTTCGCCTGATGGCGAGGGACATTGGTGATCGGGAAAGCTAATCCACGCGCAAAAATCAGTCCAGTGCACTAGAAGTATAGTAACCGTGTATACATTATGCTTGCGTTCAAAGCAAGCGAACGAAAACCAAAGAGACCATCATCATGTGGTTCGCCATCTCACACGATCACCAGAGTTGTGGATCAGCTCCGTGTTCTTGTTCCGACCATGCCATGTGACCAAGCCATCTATATAATATTTATCTCTCTGCCTTCCTCTTGTTCTTTTCCCTTAAATCTTGCCAGTTGCCATCAAGTTTTGAGGTTTATTTCTCATAAGTTTATGGTCACCGGTACAAGGGCATGTAATAGTTAACAGATGAAGTGAGTATGGAAGGCAACAAGTTAAAAGCATTTTAAATGAATCGTGCATAGTCTTCCTTGGAAGAAAAGAACGAAAACAAAAAGTAGGAATTACGCCCGAAACCCTTAAAAATAGAAGAAAGGAAAGGAAATAATAAAGCAAATTTAAGCATCAGCAGACTAAAGGAATTAAAGACACCGCCCATGAATCATATACAGAAGCTATACAAGACGTTAAGAAGCACTACTCCTCTAAATCAGCAACTACCAGTAGTCATAACACGTGTGTGAACTACAGTCGAGTTCAAAACGGGCGAATGCAAAAAAAGCATTGGACTGCAGCAGCTTTCCCCCTCCAGTCTGCCCGTACCTCCCAGACTCGGCTAAACAACCTGTGCAGCAGTTCAGCTTCGGTGTCCACATTGGTTTCAACAGCATCTGCTGGGACACCATCTGAACCAGCACACACCCCAAGGAATCCGAAAGCCCTTTAATCTCTTCCCCTCATGGTCTCCCACAGTTGACATCCAGCTTTTCTTATTCAAAATTACACTGGCAATGGAATCTGCGCGTCTGACGAGAGTACAAGGAAATGTGATGGGAAGTAAAGGTGTCCGGTGACCACATCACGCCTCGAGTGCCGATTGGTTTATAAAACTAAGCGGCTGGCACCATACGCCCAATACGTCTCAAGGTTTGCAATTAAGGTTCATTACTTTTTAAAAAGGTATTCTTAAATGATTTCCATGTAAATATGGAAACATTTTGAGTTAAACATCTACCCAAAATTTCAGGATCCTCGCCGGTGCTAAGGAGTTCGTGCACTGAGCTGAGATTCTCTGGACTCAGGCTTGAGTTAGGAGTAGAACGGAGCACTTATGGGTTACACCCGTGTGCCGTGATGCAGATCCGTCGACTAAACTAAACTAAATTAAACCATGTAAATATGACAAAGTATTCCACGTAAATATTATTTAAAGTCTACTCTGTAAATTTGATATGCTTGCTTGCTTGTGTTCGTTGGCTTGAGCTCCAACGCGAAGTCCTGTATGTCGGTTGAAGGCGTCCTGTTGTCCTACATCAGTGTGATGTCATACAGGACCTGAGGTTTGCGTGAGTATCCGATGTTCCATGTCTGGCTTATTGGTGTGCAGACTGGTGGTTCCTCGCCGTACAGGCAGACACTCTCCGACTTCGGAGGAATCGGCGATCCTACTGAATTTAGCCAGGACCCCGAAGGGACCTGTTGCCCAGGACGCTCGACGAGGACGCGTCAATAGGTCTTGGCCAGTATATAACCCGGCCCTGGAGCCCTGGAAACACATCTGCGTCCCGTAAATTTGATATAAAGACTTATGTGTAAATATGACTTACAGTTATACCATACATTTTCACTATAATTCTTTTAAATTAATTATCATGTGCCATGGTGATAAGTTTGGACGATCATAGTTCGTCATCTCACACGATCACCAGTGTCTCAGGCAGTTCGTCATCTCACACGATCACCAGTGTCTCAGGTAGTTCGTTATCTCACACGATCACCAGTGTCTCAGGTAGTTCGTCATCTCACACGATCACCAGTGTCTCAGGTAGTTCGTTATCTCACACGATCACCAGTGTCTCAGGTAGTTCGTCATCTCACACGATCACCAGTGTCTCATGTAGTTCGTTATCTCACACGATCACCAGTGTCTCATGTAGTTCGTTATCTCACACGATCACCAGTGTCTCATGTAGTTCGTCATCTCACACGATCACCAGTGTCTCAGGTAGTTCGTCATCTCACACGATCACCAGTGTCTCATGTAGTTCGTCATCTCACACGATCACCAGTGTCTCATGTAGTTCGTTATCTCACACGATCACCAGTGTCTCAGGTAGTTCGTCATCTCACACGATCACCAGTGTCTCAGGTAGTTCGTTATCTCACACGATCACCAGTGTCTCATGTAGTTCGTCATCTCACACGATCACCAGTGTCTCAGGTAGTTCGTTATCTCACACGATCACCAGTGTCTCAGGTAGTTCGTCATCTCACACGATCACCAGTGTCTCAGGTAGTTCGTCATCTCACACGATCACCAGTGTCTCAGGTAGTTCGTCATCTCACACGATCACCAGTGTCTCATGTAGTTCGTCATCTCACACGATCACCAGTGTCTCAGGTAGTTCGTTATCTCACACGATCACCGGTGTCTCATGTAGTTCGTCATCTCACACGATCACCAGTGTCTCAGGTAGTTCGTCATCTCACACGATCACCAGTGTCTCATGTAGTTCGTCATCTCACACGATCACCAGTGTCTCAGGTAGTTCGTTATCTCACACGATCACCAGTGTCTCATGTAGTTCGTCATCTCACACGATCACCAGTGTCTCAGGTAGTTCGTTATCTCACACGATCACCAGTGTCTCATGTAGTTCGTCATCTCACACGATCACCAGTGTCTCAGGTAGTTCGTCATCTCACACGATCACCAGTGTCTCATGTAGTTCGTCATTTCACACGATCACCAGTCTCATGTAGCTCGTCTCTCACACGATCACCAGTCTCATGTAGTTCGTCATTTCACACGATCACCAGTGTCTCATGTAGTTCGTTATCTCACACGATCACCAGTGTCTCATGTAGTTCGTCATCTCACACGATCACCACGTGTCTCATGTAGTTCGTCATCTCACACGATCACCAGGTCTCATGTAGTTCGTCATCTCACACGATCACCAGTCTCATGTAGTTCGTCATCTCACACGATCACCAGTGTCTCATGTAGTTCGTTCATCTCACACGATCACCAGTGTCTCATGTAGTTCGTCATCTCACACGATCACCAGTTCTCATGTAGTTCGTCATCTCACACGATCACCAGTGTCTCATGTAGTTCGTCATCTCACACGATCACCAGTCTCATGTAGTTCGTCATCTCACACGATCACCAGTGTCTCATGTAGTTCGTCATCTCACACGATCACCAGTCTCATGTAGTTCGTCATCTCACACGATCACCAGTCTCATGTAGTTCGTCATTTCACACGATCACCAGTGTCTCAGGTAGTTCGTTATCTCACACGATCACCAGTGTCTCATGTAGTTCGTCATCTCACACGATCACCAGTGTCTCATGTAGTTCGTCATCTCACACGATCACCAGTGTCTCATGTAGTTCGTCATCTCACACGATCACCAGTCTCATGTAGTTCGTCATCTCACAAGATCACCAGTGTCTCATGTAGTTCGTCATCTCACACGATCACCAGTCTCATGTAGTTCGTCATCTCACACGATCACCAGTCTCATGTAGTTCGTCATCTCACACGATCACCAGTGTCCCCGGCCAGATTTCTCCTGTTCAGTTTGTGCCATGTGACCAAGCCATCTGGGTATTTATCTGTTTGTCTTTCTCTTGCTCTTTTCCCATCATATTTGCCAGTGGTCACCAAGGTTTCCAGTTTGTTTCTCCTCAAAATGTGCCCCAAAAATCTTCACTATGACTTATTTCTCTATTTAATTTACAGTTGTCATCAGTTTCTTTTAAGATTTGCTTATTTCTCTGTTTAATTTAAATTGTCATCGGTTTCTTGCAGGACTGACTTATTTCTCTGTTTAATTTACGGTTGTCATTGGTTTCTTGCAGGACTGACTTATTTCTGTTTAATTTACGGTTGTCGTCAGTTTCTTGTAGGATTGACTTATTTCTCTGTTTAATTTACAGTTGTCATCGGTTTCTTGTAAAATTGGCTTATTTCTCTGTTTAATTTACAGTTGTCATCGGTTTCGTAAGATTGACTTATTTCTTTATTTAATTTACAGTTGTCATCGGTTTCTTGTAGGATTGACTCATTCTTTTTTCTGCCCATTCAATTCATTATATTCCTTACATTTTCCTCATGAACCACATTTCCGCTGCCAATATACGTTTCCCTGCCCGTCTACTTAACGCCCGCGTTTTACGTGCACGCAACAGCATAGGTTCTATTTAACGGATTCTGTGTCGAACAGTAAGTTGGATTAGACCAAACAAAAATAGATGACAGAAAATGGGAAGTAGGGGTGTGTCACAGTTATGACTTAAAAGTTGTTAATATGGTAGCAGACATGTTGTATTATAATGCAGTGGCGTTATTTCAGTGATATACGAGGGGAAGTCAATAAGAAAGTCACAATTGGCTGTATAAAAATAACTAAATATCATAACAACTTGAAACCAGTTTATTTTTATACATAAATTGTCCCTTTATTTCTCAACATAATTTCCACCAACATTGGTGCACGTATCCCATCGTTTTATCAGTCCTACCAAACCGGCTGTATAGAACTGCGTGCTCTGTTTTCTAAACCACGTTTTCACTTCACATTCAACTTCGGTGTCATTTTCCCGCCAAGGTGGGTTTTCAGTGGACCAAAAAGGTGGAAATCACTAGGGGCTAAGTCGGGGCTGTAAGTTTGATGTCACAGAACTTCCCACCTTAGTTGTTTAATTTTATCCTGAGTTAATCGAGCCATAAGTGGTCTGGCATTGTCACGAAGAAGCAACACTCCTCTAGTTAGCATTCCTGCATCATGAAGCATCGATAGAACTTCACAGTACGATTCAGAATTCGCATTGTCACCTTTCTTCTTGAAATTGGTTAAAAGCACTCCTTGACAATCCCAGAACATTGTCAGCATAAACTTTCGTGCTGATGGCATAACTTGGAATTTTTTGAAACAAGGTGAAGAAGGATGTTTTCCATTGCATTGAAGCACGCTTTGATTCGGGCTGGTAGTGATGCACCCATGATTCGTCCCCTAGTACCAGTCCTGTTCAGCATGTCTTCTCCTTCATCTTCGTATCGACAGAGATGATGCAAGGACAGGCCAAATCGGTTCATTTTGTGTTCCTCCTTCTATTGTCTGGGTACCCACCTGAGCACACTTTCTTTAATTTCAATCGATCATGCATTATGCTGTATGCTGAACCATTTGAGCACCCTATTGCGGATGCTGCAGAGTCTATCGTTACTCGCCTGTCACCTCTAATCATCTCTTCCACCCGCTGCACGGATGCTTCTGTTGCAATCTCAACAGGACGATCAATTTTCATCAACATCATCATCAACAACTTTAGAGCGTCATTGAGAACAGTTTTCTACCCAGCTATGCACCGCTTTACGGGACAAACATTTGTCAGCATAAACAGGAAGTATTTCCTTTGCAGGCGGTCCTTTTACCCATAAAAATGCACAACAGCACGTTGCTATTTGGTTGTACACTCTGTAAGTAAAGTCGCCATTTTGTTTATACGCTGCGCATGCACATGAGACACCTGGTGCCACCTGACGAACGGAATATAAAATTCGATGTTGCTGTCACCTAATGACACCTGTAGAAAACACCAACTACATTTACCTGCTATCCCACAGAACTGTGTGACTTACTTATTGACTCGCCCGCTATAAACCCCATGGCAGACAAGGGAAGTGATTAAGATAATTAATCATCCCATGGCACTTATCAGTTAACACTCTTTTCCTCAATGCAATTAACAGCTTTTGTATTGGTATGTTTTCCATCTTGCTTATGGCTACTTTTGCCTATGATTATTGTTATTCCTAATCTCTATCAAGACTCATTAGTTGTACCGATGTACTTTGTCATTGGCCAGTCTTATCGAATGGTAATGATGATAGTGTCTGAGAAAAGGAGACCTACGATGATGATTGGGACAGGTCAATCGTGAGATATCAAGGAGTGAGAGGCATCAATCATGATGATTGTTATTCTAATCTCTATCAAGAATTATCAGTTAGATGTTATGACTGTTTCCAAGATAACTGTAGCTGATTTACTTTGTCATGATACATATTATGGAAAGATCATGAAGATGATAGTCTTTGAGTAAAGGAGACACATGATAATGATGATACTGATGAATAGAACAGGTAAAGTGTCAGATATCAAGGAGGGAGAGTCATGAACAGCCACAAAGTATCAACAAGTTAGTTCAAGACAATTCATGAGTGCGCGCACAGCTCTGGCAAAATCACAGACTGATTAATAGTCTAACACATTCATTTTTTTAATTTTTAAAATCATGACATTGAATAATCAAACACAGGAATCGAAACTCGTGAAAACCATCAATATATTTTATACCCTGATACACATGATTGTACAAACATGATTTGTACAAACAGGCATATAACATTCACAAACCAAAGCATAGAAGACATAACATAAAATCATGCTCGAGAATGTAATAATGAATGGAACAATATAGTAGGTCTGATGTCATAGATATGGCTCGGTATTCTTATCTTAAAATAGTTAAAAGAACAATATAGTAAATCTGATGTCATAGAACACATGCATAAAGTAATGAAGTGAACAATATAGTCAGTCCGATGTCATAGAACAAATACATGAAATAATGAATAGAACAATAAAGTAAGTCTGATGTCATAGAACAAATTCATAAAATAATTAACAGAACATTATAATAAGTGTGGTGTTACAGAACAAACACACAAAATAATTAACAGGACAATACAGTAAGTCTGAAGGCATAGAAAACATACATCAAATCACACCCGAGCACAAAACAATAAATAGAACAGCACAATAAGTCAGACGTTGACACATTTCCCTCGAAGCTTCTGCAATTTGCATACATCAACATGCATAACCCTTGTTGAGCAGTACAGCTACAAGTTTTCATTTCATCAGACTGTCTGAACACCAGTAAACACTTGCATATCAACCCTTTGCCATAATTTAAAGGTTTTAAAGGCAAGAATAATAGACAACAGTAAAATCAGTACTGCTGTATAGATCAGACACATTGAGAACTAACACAATTAATTGTCATTAGTCACAGTTCCAACTTCACAGCAAATCGTCACCCCATAATGTTCCATTCCTGTGCTAGGGAATTTTACACAAAATGCTCCTCACTGTCCCATGTGAAAAGTGGGACAGACAGCAGTCTCAACAAACCAACTGCACGCACAGGCATACATGCATAAGGCTGCTGCCAGAATGTCATCACAACAGCCCCCGAATAAAATTACAGTTCATCATCCAGGGAAGCAGCAGTCACTAGAAAACCAGCAGTTGCACACACATTACTGCATAAGGCAAATCCAGTTAATTCAGCAACTCAGCAAAATTCTGCCATTTTTTTCTGAACATGCAGTTCACAATACAAACCATCACTGACAGATGTAAAAGCATCCCACATGAAATTCACAGCTCACAGTGTCACTCCATGCATTTAACTCAGTAGCTGGACCAGTACAAAATGAAGAAAATGCATAAGCAAACCGTAGCCAGAAGCAAAAACACTCCAGAGGCCTTTTCCACCCTTTCGGACCATAAGCCAACGATTACAAATAAACTACAAACATTCAATGAATTAGTAGTAAAGGCCCTCTATCACAAGCCGTAAAACCCACTGGACATATAAGCCTAGATCCATATTTTCATAAACCAGTCAAGACTTTGTGGATGATATGGTCTCATATCACACCAGCCGCCTTTATTTGCCTGAGACATTTCTCAGTAACATTTTAGGCTGCTTCAACCTGGGACCCCAATTATCTTTGAACAATCCCAGTCTGCTCACTAAATGCTGCCTGCGCAAAATAGAAGGCATAAAATGCTACAAGAGAATCACCAATGTGGATGGAGCTCACGGAGAGAACTAGACAAATACCAGTGAACCCAGAGGGGAAGGAAAGATGCTGGGGCTGGATATGTCACACATTGAGAACACCTGAGAATAGTATCACTAGAAAGACTTTAATCTGGAATCCACAGGGCAAAAGAAACAGAGGAAGAAGACCTAAAACACACGGAGAAGAGAAGAAAGAGAAACAAATAATGTGGGAGGATATGGACAGAGTTAAGGATAGGAGGACATGGACAGAGCTAAGAATGGGAGGACATGGAAAGAGCTAAGGATGGGAGGACATGGATAGAGCTATGGATGGGAGGCTTGGGGTGAGTTGGTCGAGAACCTATGCCCCGATGGTGGATAAAGGGTGAAAGAAAAAGAGAAAGGCAAAAGAATCAATATCGTTGCATCAGGTTTTATCCCATATGGCTTGGTATTCTTATCTATTTTGTTTGCTGTTTGGTTTAAAAGAAAGGATTTTCCAGCTACACTATCATCAGGTTTCCTCAACGTGTGCCCGACCCAGCACCAGCCTTGTTCCCTAACCTCTTGGTTCGCTGAAAACTGTCTAGCTCTCTCCCCGAGCTCTGCATGAGTGACTCTATCATAGCATTTTAATCCCAGTCTGCACGGATACCAGTTAACTCATGTTTTTAGTTTAATAGTAATTCCCAGAGGAGCAGCTGGTCTATTGGCTAGAATGCCAGATTTTCCTTCGGCAGACCCAGGTTTGAACCCATAGTAAGGTGTGGATTTTTTTCTGTTGGGAGAAGAAAGAAAACTCTTAACCTCCACAGTTTGCAGTGACTGTACTAGTCAAGCAGCCTTAATTCCTCCGGCTCAACCCCCCCCCCCCCCCCCCCCCCCCCCCCTGCCTACAGCCCTACACTGCAAGGTACTATAAAGGCAGTAGATGACAGTTCTGACAGTAATTCTCTAGCTATTCTAAGTGTTCCTGATCAATACAGTAGTGCTGATATAAAGTTGGGGTGAAATGTTGTATATTTGCAACTAGTTTTAATTTATTTTGAATTTTACATATCCCCTAGTGCTTACTAAAGCTTCTCTTGCCTTGTGTGTTCTTCTCTTATTATCACTGTGGTGAAGTGGTTATGGATGCAATTCGTAATCCCACATACCACTTTTTTTTTTTTTTTTGGTGCTCACTCACTTTGAACTCAAGCGTAGTCCAGACACCCAACTTCTAGTAGTGCCGGACTGAATTTCGCATGTGGATTTGCTTTCCCTATTAATAGTGCCCCTATACATCAGGCGAACCCACTCTGACTTCAGAGGTACTTGTAATTTACGTCCCCCAAGTCAAGGTCGCTGGTCTATCTGGTCTAGGGATTACACGACTTTCTCCGTAATCTTGTATACTCTCGTGAGTAATGTGACGTGCGCGAGAATCAGTAGTGGTTCTCTCCGCATTGGTAACTTATGGAGTATGTGAGCCGGTCGCTCAGAAAGCAATGGCAAACTATAGAGCGTAATCTTGCCAAGAAATCAACAATCAGCTGAAAGATGCTGATGTTGACAGCGATATCCTGTAAAGGATATAAGAACAAAACAACAACAAAAAGTCAAGGACGAGAAGCCAACATTTTTGTCCCACTGTCCAGTGTAGAGGTTGAACCCGTTACATCGGCATCAGCACACCGGATGTTTAAGATAATGCGTTCTTATCCATTCGGCCATGCTGACCTACATATCATGTTTGAAACACAGTTGCTAGAAAATATGGAAGCAGAGCACCTTGCACTGGTTTTCATACAATGCTATGAGTGCTGCTCATTCAGACAGCAATGGCAAACTACTGAACATAAACTTGCCAAGAAATCACAGCCAGCCAAAAAATGCTAGGGTTGACTGTGACGTCTTGTAAAGGATATGCCAACAACTTTATTATCTGTATCCACGCTTCCCCCATCTTTGTCTACATTGCGATCTGAATAGGTGCATGATTCCACCAGATGAAGTGAGGTTTCATAAAAAGAGATAGGGTTATAAATTGATTGTTTTATTCTCGTTACCTTTATCTTTCCTCTGTTAATTTTTAAGACCTAATTGTTGTGACCTACCATCAGCTGTGATTAGTTTAGCATCTGGTGTGAGACAGGAGGGTAATTTCATCAGCCAAGTCCAGATCATCAGCTGCTCTGTCAGAGTCTGTAGTTATTGTGGTCTGAATGGCTAGTCTGAATAATGCAGGTAAAAGAAAGCATCCCTGTTGCATTTCTCTTCTCCATGTGAATGTAGCAGGCACAATAGATAATTTATGTGTGAAAAATGAGTGGTTGGAAGGGACAAACGTAAGACGGGTCCTCGTGCAAAATTTGTGACTCTTTGAAAATAAAGTCCATTCATTTGTTCTTATTTCAAATATATATGTTAGTTTTCCCTCATGAAGAACTCTGTATTTCATGTCTATATATGTTTCACTTACTAGGCTAATGATTTTCTACGGGAACTCATTGTGTCACAAACATTTCCAAAGGGATTCCCTATCAGAGCTGTCAACGACCTTTCATAGTCCACAAGTCCAATACAGAGTGGCTAGTTTTGTTCAATGCTTTGCTCGGAGGCCAGCATGACCGAATGGATACAAGCGCTCACTCTTTAAGCTTCCGGTGTGCTGATGCTGAGGTAATGGGTTCAACTCCCACACCGGACAGTTGGACTAAAATGTTGACTTCTCATCCTTGACTTGGGGACGTAAATTACAAGCACCTCTGAAGTTGGAGTAGGTTCGCCTGATGGCGAGGGACACTGGTAATAGGGAAAGCTAATCCACATGCCAAAAGTAACAGCACATGTATGGACTACACTTGAGTTCAAAACAAGCTAAAGCCAAAACTAAATAAAAATCAATGCTTTGCTTTATATTATGCATGGCACAGGAGCTGTTTGATCTAGAGCCTGCCTGTTTATCCCTTAGTTGTCTGTCAATGGCATCTATAAATCTCTCCAGAATGATCTTGCTGAATATCTTCCCAGGAACTGACAGTAACATTATTACTTTACAATTGCCCCACTACAGCAGGTACCCTTTCTTTAGTAGCTTCACCATCCTTCTCTCCAGTCCACTGGTATTTCATTGGTGTCCCAGACCGCTGAATAATTTGTAAAGTAGACCAGCTGAGGGATTTATATTGGTTTTTGAAGCTTCTGCTGGGGTATTGATAAGTGTGTAGCACACTCTATTGATGACATGTAGTGTAATGCACTCTATTGATAGAATACAGCACACCACTAATGACAGAATATTATATCATACCTCTATTTCAGTGGCACTACTGACAGAATATAGCACACTTCCATTAGAGTGATGCTATTGTCAGAATATAGCACATCTCTACTGGTAGAATATAGCACATCACTTTTGGAGTGACACTATTGTCAGAATATAGCACACCTCTATTGGAGTGACACTATTGTCAGAATATAGCACATCTCTACTGACAGACTATATCATCCATCAATCAATCAGGTGCCGTCTCCACAATTAAGGTTGGCTGCAATGGATCTCCAACACTGTCTGCCTCTCGCTTTGACTGTACATTCTGTCAGACTGATGTTCGTTCATCTCTTGATGTTATCTTCCCACTTGTATTGTTGTCTACCTCTTGCCCTCCAGTATGGTTTTTATAAGTATTATGTCTTTTAATGTGGCCAAAATATTTTACTTGCCTCTTTTTTATTTCTTTCACCACCTCTCTTTTCATTCCCAGTTTTTCTATAACCACTGTATTTGATTGTTTTTGTATTACATGAAATACGACATATTCTTCTGTATATCCACATCTCCAGGGCATCTATTCGACTGTATAGTTGTTTGTTCAATGCCCAGGCCTCAGCGCCATACAATAGTGTTGAATATATGTAACATTTAACAATTCTCGTTTTTAATGTGTTGTTAATATTGCACACCTCTACTGGAGTGACACTATTGTCAGAATATAGCACACCTCTACTGACAGAATATAGCACACCTCTACTGACAGAATATAGCACACCTCTTTTGAAGCAACACTATTGTCAGAATATAGCACACCTCTAAAGACAGAATATAGCACACCTCTATTGGAGCGACACTAAAAAATATGTTTTGAGTATCCTTTACAGGACATCGTTGTCAACATCAGCATCTTTCAGCTGTCTGTTGATTTCTTGGCAAGATTACGCTCAGTAGTTTGCCATTGCTTTCTGAGCGGCCAGCTCAGTATCCTGCAAGTCACCAGCGCGGGTAGAACCGCTTCCAATTCTCGCGCACTGCGAGACACTGCATGGATAAACGGGATTACAGAGAAAGTTGTGTAACCCCTCAGCGGAGCGACACTACTGTCTGAATATAGCACACCTCTATTGACAGACTATATATGCCGCCTCTATTTGAGTGACACTATTGACAGAATATAGCACATCATTACTGACATAATATAGCATACCATTATTTACAGAAGATAGCACAGACACCAATAACAGAATACAACACACACCTACTTGACAGAATATAGCTCACTTATTTGCTGAATATAGCACACACCTATTGACAGAATATTGCACATACTTATTGGCTGAATATAGCACACACCTATTGACAAAATAAAACACAGCTCTTTGACAGAATATAGCACCCTCTATTGATAGCATGTATCACTCTCTGTTGACATTATGTAGCACTCACTATTGATAGCATGTATCACTCTCTATTGATTGCATGTAGCATCCTTTTTGATAGAACATAGCACACCTCTACTGACATAATATAGCAACATTTGCGACAGCACTTAGCACTCAACACAACAGACTGGTTCTGTCTTGTTGCAGGGGTGGTGTTTATTCCTATAAATAAGATTAAAAATATACATCATATAACTAATGTACAAACATACATCATATCAAACATGCAGTTAAAATTAAAGCACTCTGCGCATTAGAATGTGACTTGTCCGGAAAGTATGAATATAAACACATCAAAAGCTAAAGTGTGTTACATACAAACACCCAGAAACAGCAAAATCTTGCACATAAAGTTCAAGAAACTATTGCATCATCATCATCAACATCATCATGTTCCGTGGTGATAAGCATGAGCGATGATGATGAGATAGTGAATATATATACATTAGGCAGTGATGAGACAAAGCATAATACTGACCACATCACTCATCTATGATACTGACTACATCATTCATGATACTGACATCAAACATCCATGATAATGACCACAAGACCCAGGGAGTGTTGATTGGTGTAATAAAACACGGGGTTACATACACATGCCCAATAAGCCTCAAGATATTTACAAGGGTCCTTTATTTGTTGTTTTTTTTACTGAGGCAAAACAATAATACTGAAATGTTATATAGAACCATTCTTGCTGTATGGCAGTGAATCACGAAATGTGAAGGAACTCATAAGGAAGAACTTGGAAGCAACAGAGATATAGTTCCTAAGATGAATGTTGGGAATACCTTGGACTGCCAGAGTAATTAGCAATGGATGCCTGGAAGAGGCACATTAAACCAGAACAATATACATAATTATAAGAAAGAGACACATAGCATTCTTTGGTCAAGTGATGTGAAGATAAATATTGAAAAAACATCATGACAGGAAAGATCAGTGGGAAAAGAGGCAGAGACAGACCAAGAGAAATTATGCTGGATGGACTGAGATGGTAGCATGGAGGAATATCAGCAGCAGAGTTGATCCAGAACACCAAAGACTGAAATCTGTGGAGAGACATGAATGCCTAAGCCAGCTGACAGTGCACTTGATGATGATGATAAAAATAGAATCTATGCATCTTAATATGGCTGGTCAACAACGCTTGATTGTGGACTTAACGTGTGGATTTCAGCAACGATGGATGTATGATGATCTACAGGCGGATGCTGAATTAAGACATAGAAACAGATGAAACAAGCTGTTGAAGGATGCTTGATTCTGGACTTAACGTGTGGATTTCAGCGGAGGTGGGTGCATGAGGAGATGAATCCGAAGTATTTACAAACATGTATGACTGGAACTAAAAGGATCTATGCCCTGTGACGTTTGATGAGGGGAAACAGAGCATCTATGGGTTTGCCAGGAGCGCTGTTGAGCAGGGCACTCACTTGTCCTTGAAATTGATGTCAAAGACAGAGTAACATACTCCCCTAGTGGACGTGGAAGCCAAGGGGAAACCATCACATTGAATTCCCAAATCTTCATGAACCAAAACAAAATAGAGTTAGAGAATGATATAATAATGACATGTCTTAGGATATCCTGATCCAATCAGGACTCTCACGAACCACAAGTAGAACGATATACACAGCGATAAGTCAAACAGTGTTTTTTTATCATACAGTGACAACTGGAAAGGTCAGCGGTAAAAGAGGCAGCCAGAGTCAAATTGTGCTTGATGGTCTACGGTAATGACCTGGAGAAATGTTCATCAATAGAATTTATCCAGAACACTGAGGGCCGAGACCTGGGGGAGAGACATGAACAAGGGACCTGGCTGGGCACGTGATGATGGTAATGATGATGATGATGATGATGTTGACTATATATTAACCATTTCATAAAATAAGACTTGTATTTACATAACTCTTCAAGCATATATGTAAGCAGTCGACAGTAGACGGAAGGATAAGAATACTTCAGCTCTTAAACTTCCAATGTCCTGACAATGGGGTCAGCAGGAATCAACCCCTACATCAGTCAGCTGGACCTCAAGGCTGACTTCTCATTCAGAAAGCATTGGCAAACTGAGTGGCACCTTGCAGTCTTGACAGACCAAAGTATGTGAGTTGGAATGTGGCCAATATTCCATCACAATGCCTGGGCAGAGCTTCAGAGAAACATGTGGTGCCCAAATGACATGTTCCCTCTCTTGGCCTAATCTTGTGTTTTCCAGAGGAATGGGTAACCAATACGTCTGGCACAAGGTAGGCTGCAGACGCTGGCGGCACAGCGTCAAACCTCCGAGACCTCACCACCAGGAGCAGGTGGCGAGTGATGGCCAGACCCTGGAACCCAAGGGACCCGGCTTAGAGGCGTTCAGCCAAGTTCCACAGGTGAGGGCCTCATACACGCTCGGACCATAAGGACGCGCACATCTGTCAATCACAAGTGTCCGGACCTGTGTAAAGCATGCACTATCGTCAGACTCTCTGCCTGACCTTAGCGGACCCCGCGACCAGCGGGAATAGGCCCGCCGGAGATACCGCAGGAGATATTGCTCGTCTATTGTGAGAAAATCTCCCATCCTTCCACTGTGCGGTTCTCGCGACCGGTGAGAATAGGGCCGCCGGAGATATTGTTCGTCTGCTGCGAACAAATCTCTACCGAGACTGAATAAGTAAAGAAACGATAAAAGTTGTGGTATGTCAATTGCGCTTGCGCTCCCACCTATGCTACACCATACATGTGTCTTCACAAAGTTTGAGAGTCAAGCTCAGAACATAAAATTACCCAGAGAAATCAACCTGGGGTTGGGGTTGATTGCAACGTTCTGTAAATAACATGCAACATTTTATTTACACATGCATAATTATCACCATCAAGACAAGAAGCCATCAATGAAAAGAAATATCTGCAGCGATCACAGCTTAAAATGTACAAGGTAAAACAAGCTGGATGTCAGTGGAATCAAGGCAAAACAAAGGAAGTATATCACAATCTATTGCTGATATGGGTTCAACCTGGCGGGCAACATAAAAAACTCAGAATAAAAAAGCAGCCTTTGGTATATTGCAGTCTTATGTTTGTCTTCAGATTTTCTTTCTCTCATGGTCTTCTGATTTCTGTCATGATATTTGTCTTCTCAGTTTCTTCTGATCATCTGTCATTATATTCTTTTTCTTTTCATCTGGCCATTTGTCATCATGTGTCACTTTCTTCTGATCATTTGTCTCATGTGTCACTTTCTTATGACCATTTGTCATTCTTTGCCATCTTACTTTCTTCTGATCATTTGTCATTCTTTGTCTTCTTACTTTCTTCTGATCATTTGTCTTCTTACTTTCTTCTAAATCATTTGTCATTCTTTGTCTTCTTATTTTCTTCTGATCATTTGTCATCCTTTGTCTTCTAACTTTCTTCTGATTATTTGTCATTCTTTGTCTTCTTACTTTCTTCTGATCATTTGCCATTCTGTCTTATTACTTTCTTCTGATCATTTGCCATTCTGTCTTATTACTTTCTTCTGATCATTTGCTATTCTGTCTTATTACTTCCTTCTGATCATTTGCATTCTTTGTCTTCTTACTTTCTTCTGATAATTTGTCATCCTTTGTCTTCTTACTTTCTTCTGATAATTTGTCATTCTTTGTCTTCTCACTTTCATCTGATCATTTGTCACTTCTGTCTTCTTACTTTCTTCTGATCATTTGTCAACCTTTGTCTATCTTACTTTCTTCTGATCATTTGTCAATCTTTGTCTATCTCACTTTCATCTGATCATTTGTCATTCTTTGTCTTCTTACTTTCTTCTGATCATTTGTCATTCTTTGTCTTCTTACTTTCTTCTGATCATTTGTCAACCTTTGCCATCTTACTTTCTTCTGATCATTTGTCAACCTTTGCCATCTTACTTTCTTCTGATCATTTGTCAACCTTTGCCATCTTACTTTCTTCTGATCATTTGTCAACCTTTGCCATCTTACTTTCTTCTGATCATTTGTCATTTTTTGTCTTCTCACTTTCATCTGATCATTTGTCATTCTTTGTCTCTTTACTTTCTTCTGATAATTTGTCATTCTTTTGTCTTCTCACTTTCATCTGATCATTTGTCATTCTTGTCTTCTTACTTTCTTCTGATCATTTGTCATTCTTTGTCTTCTCAGTTTCTTCTGATCACCTGTCATTATTCTTTTTCTCTTTCTTCTGACCATTTGTCATAATTTGTCACTTTCTTCTAATAATTTGTCTTCTCACTTTCTTCTGATCATCTTTAGTCTCTTCACTTTCTTCTGATCATTTGTCATTCTTCTTTTGTCTTCTCTCTTTCATTTGTAATTGTTTTTATCTTCTCACTTTCTTCTGATCATTTGTAATCATTTGTCTTCTCAATGTCTTTATCATATGTCAACTTTTGTCTTCTCAATGTCTTTATCATATGTCAACTTTTGTCTTCCCCACTTTCTCTGATCTGAAAGATATATTTCCTGTCTGATTCTAATCAGCTGTTTCTTACTCCATCATTCACACTATCTTCCTTAATTCACTGCTCTTCCGTCCTTTCTAATTTACCCTTGTACACTCCTTCCTTCTCTCTCTCTTCCCCTCTCCTTACCTCTCCTCTGCCCTCTCCAGTTTTTACTTACTCTAATGGTGGGCATGTGTGCCCAATTCTTAACCCTTTGAAAATAAAGTTTGCTTATTTGTTTTTTTTAATTCTCTCTCTCCCTTCCCCCACTGCTCCTGAGCCCTAAATCTCTATCTCTTTCTCTCTCCCTTTCCTGCTCCTCTTCCCTTGTATTCTCCTAAACCTTCTCCCTCTCCTTGGCCTAAGTGTCTCTTTTTCTCTCCCTTAATTCACTGCTGCTTCATCCTTTCTATTTTTCCATAGTATTCTCTCTCCCCTCCATTACTGTCTCTCTCTCACCCCCCTTTTTTACTGTCTCTCTCTCTCTCTCTCTCTCTCTCTCTCTCTCTCTCTCTCTCTCTCTCTCTCTCTCTCTCTCTCTCTCTCTCTCTCACACACACACACACCACATTACTCAAATCCCAGAAATCACATTCACCAGCCAACAATGTTTGAGGTAAAACTAAAACACAACAAAATAAACAATCGCAACTAATTTACAGTGCCACATCTATTCACATACAATAACATGACATATGTTGACATACAATAAAATGACATATGTTGACAGACAATCAAGTGACATACTGAAACCACTGCTGGTGTCCGCCAGTCAGTCTTGTCAGAAACCAAACGTCATGACTTGTTATGATGAACCACGGCAATTAAAATGAACCAGGATGAAAACAGTGAGACTGACTCTGCACCAACTCTCCCTTACACCCAATTAATGTGCATAATGTCATATCTTATCTGATGTCATCTTATGTCATCTCACTGCTTGTCATATCATCTCAACTTATCTCATCTTATGTCATGTCATCTAATCTTATCTCATGTCATTTCATCTCACCTCATATCTCATCTCATATCTCATCTCATCATCAAGACAAAACTGTCTCCAACACCTGACATTCAGCATCCCCCTATCTTCACTGATGCAGGCATTTCTACTCATGGCCTCGTCCAAACCCACTAAAGGGCTCACAAATAACAACACAACCTCTTCAATAAACACGTACAAACAATGAACAACAATAATATTAACCTGCTAGAGCTATATACATACATACAAAAGTCGACTTAGAACTGCAGTAACAATAACAATAAATAAATTTACACTAACAGCGCTAAACTTCATGCAGTTGGAACAATAATTACAAATAAGCAATAATTCATCCAGCCTTGTTATAATCACAAATTAGCAATAAATCATCCAGAACTGTTATAAACGCAAATAAACAATAATTCATCCACACTTGTTATAATTACAAATAAGCAATAATACATCCAAATTTGTTATAAATACCATCATCATCAAGTGCCTTGCCAGCTGGCTTTGGCGTTCATATCTTTCCACAAATCTCGGTCTTTACTGTTCTATATCAACTCTGCTGATGATATTCCTCCATGCCACCGTCTCAGTCCATCCAGCATAATTTCTCTTGGTCTGTCTCTTTCTATTTTTCTACAATATTCGCGCTCTCTTTCTCCCTCCTTTACTGTTATTGTCTCCCTCCCTCCCTCCCCCTCCCATTACTGTCTTCCCCCTCTCTCTCTCTTCCCCCCTCTTTTACTGTTTCTCTCTCCCTCTCCTTTTCTCCTAAATACAGATATAATTTGTCATTATTTTATTATAATTATTATAATAAATACAGATATGAAATAGTTCCTAAAAATGTATTATAAATACAAATATGCAACAATTTTTCCAAACTTATTATAAATACAAATAAGCAATAATTTGTGTGCATTTGTTACAAATACAAATAAGCAATAATTTGTGTACATTTATTACAAATACAAATAAGCAATAATTCATCCAAACTTGTTAAATATAATCAGCAAAACCAAAGAAGACAATGTGATAACCCACATCTTAGATTACAGGCACACCCCAGGTCATTGTTGGTTGCGGAGCTTTTGTAGCACAGTGACTAGGCGCACTCCTGCCAGCCCAGCAGTCACGGATTTGATCAGCGTTGGGGTGGATTCAGATATTAACATTGTCCAGGACTGCCAGGTCGAACCAGCCTGAATTTGGTACCAAAAAAAGTCTTGGGAAGTAAAGATAGCCTGGTGTGATACTGACCACATCACTGACCGCGTCAATCAAATGTTAACATTCACACTCAATATAGTACATAACAATTCTATATCACTTTATATTTGTATATAACAGAATATACACGGTAGAAAGTGGGAACCGTTTTAAATACAAGGCAAGTAATACTTAGTTGTTTGCATCCATAGCCATTGAAAGATGATCATCAAAAATTGGTGATAAGACACGTAATCAGACCACTCTCTCATTTACATCCAATTAATGTGAATACTGTCATCTCATCACTTAAGGCAAGCTGTCATCTCATCTTATCACCCAAGACACGCTGTCATCTCAACTCAACTCTACTCTTCACTAATCTACCCTGCTCTACCCTTACCCTACCCTACTCATCATCCAAGACAAGTTGTCTCCACCAACAAACAAACAGCATCCCTTTGCCGTCACTATTACAAGCATTTCCTAAAACAAAGCCACACCCACTAAAGGAATGACAAATAACAACACAGCCCTTTTAACAAATATGGACAAACAAGGAATGACAATATAAACTAGCTAGAGATGTCAATGAAACATACCATCTTAAATAAGATAAATCACGGAAAGGACACCTGAACAAAACAGACTAGCTAAATATGATATGACTACTGGAGCAATATCTGTCAGGTCTTAGTCATATATGACTGAGCTACTGTATGATAGACGATACTATCTGCTTTCTGCTAGCACTAAATGTTGGGCGACGTTCACCAAACCCAAAAGCCCACATTGTGCCACCGGCTTTGGGGGTATGAGCACAACTGGGAGGAAATGCAACCTGAATACTGTATAAATGTCATGGCAGGGCAGACCAGGCCCTAAGCCTTGGTTGGCAATTGGTCTAGGATCGAAGCTCTGACAGGCGGGCAGAGCATTGCTTTGCTGATCCAGCAGCTTCTGCAGCTTGTCTTGTTCCAGATGTATTGGTGTTACCTTTCAAACTAGGCAGGCCGAGAGAGAGAGAGAGAGAGAGAGAGAGAGAGAGAGAGAGAGAGAGAGAGAGAGAGAGAGAGAGAGAGAGAGAGAGAGAGAGAGAGAGAGAGAGAGAGAGAGAGAGAGAGAGAGAGAGAGAGAGAGAGAGAGAGAGAGACAGAGAGAGAGGAGAGAGAGAGAGAGAGAGAGAGAGAGAGAGAGAGAGAGAGAGAGAGAGAGAGAGAGAGAGAGAGAGAGAGAGAGAGAGAGAGAGAGAGAGAGAGAAGAGAGAGAGAGAGAGAGAGAGAGAGAGAGAGAGAGAGAGAGAGAGAGAGAGAGAGAGAGAGAGAGAGAGAGAGAGAGAGAGAGAGAGAGAGAGAGAGAGAGAGAGAGAGAGAGAGAGAGAGAGAGAGAGAGAGAGAGAGAGAGAGAGAGAGAGAGAGAGAGAGGAGAGAGAGAGAGAGAGAGAGAGAGAGAGAGAGAGAGAGAGAGAGAGAGAGAGAGAGAGAGAGAGAGAGAGAGAGAGAGAGAGAGAGAGGAGAGAGAGAGAGAGAGAGAGAGAGAGAGAGAGAGAGAGAGAGAGAGAGAGAGAGAGAGAGAGAGAGAGAGAGAGAGAGAGAGAGAGAGAGAGAGAGAGAGAGAGAGAGAGAGAGAGAGAGAGAGAGAGAGAGAGAGAGAGAGGAGAGAGAGAGAGAGAGAGAGGAGAGAGAGAGAGAGAGAGAGAGAGAGAGAGAGGAGAGAGATAGAGAGAGAGAGAGAGAGAGAGAGAGAGAGAGAGAGAGAGAGAGAGAGAGAGAGAGAGAGAGAGAGAGAGAGAGAGAGAGAGAGAGAGAGAGAGAGAGAGAGAGAGAGAGAGAGAGAGAGAGAGAGAACGTGGGATCATACTGCATGGGCAACACATGGCCTCTACAAATTTAGCCCAGGCTTTGTGCTATGAAGATGTGCCCATCCCTGGTTCCCACAATGGGTTGTAGTTATTAGATATTGTCTGTCAAGACGGCCGGGTACCAGTATTGGAGCAGTAAGTCAAGAGCAATTTCCCTACATCTTGAGGTGCCTTATATTGTTTACAATACCCATCAGCATTCAATGGGTGATGTGATCAATGGCATGCAGGCCGCCTTTACTTCCCATAACATTTCATGGTGTACATTCTAGGCTGAGTCAACCTGGTCATAACAGCCAGAGAGACAATGAATCACATCATCCAGTCCTGACAGACTGTGGCTGAGATAAGTGAACTATGACAGACAATGTATCACATCATCCCGTTCTGACAGACTGTGGCTGAGATAAGTGAACTATGACAGACAATGAATCACATCATCCAGTTCTGACAGACTGTGGCTGAGATAAGTGAACTATGACAGACAATGAATCACATCATCCAGTCCTGACAGACTGTGGCTGAGATAAGTGAACTATGACAGACAATGAATCACATCATCCAGTCCTGACAGACTGTGGCTGAGATAAGTGAACTATGACAGACAATGAATCACATCATCCAGTCCTGACAGACTGTGGCTGAGATAAGTGTACTATGACAGACAATGAATCACATCATCCAGTCCTGACAGACTATGGCTGAGATAAGTGAACTATGACAGACAATGAATCACATCATCCAGTCCTGACAGACTGTGGCTGAGATAAGTGAACTATGACAGACAATGAATCACATCATCCAGTCCTGACAGACTGTGGCTGAGATAAGTGAACTATGACAGACAATGAATCATATCATCCAGTCCTGACAGACTATGGCTGAGATAAGTGAACTATGACAGACAATGTATCATATCATCCAGTCCTGACAGACTATGGCTGAGATGAGTGAACTATGACAGACAATGAATCATATCATCCAGTCCTGACAGACTGTGACTGAGATAAGTGAACTATGACAGACAATGAATCATATCATCCAGTCCTGACAGACTGTGGCTGAGATAAGTGAACTATGACAGACAATGAATCACATCATCCAGTCCTGACAGACTGTGGCTGAGATGAGTGAACTATGACAGACAATGAATCACATCATCCAGTCCTGACAGACTCTGGCTGAGATAAGTGAACTATGACAGACAATGAATCACATCATCCAGTCCTGACAGACTATGGCTGAGATAAGTGAACTATGACAGACAATGTATCATATCATCCAGTCCTGACAGACTGTGGCTGAGATGAGTGAACTATGACAGACAATGAATCATATCATCCAGTCCTGACAGACTGTGGCTGAGATGAGTGAACTATGACAGACAATGAATCACATCATCCAGTCCTGACAGACTGTGGCTGAGATAAGTGAACTATGACAGACAATGAATCACATCATCCAGTCCTGACAGACTGTGGCTGAGATAAGTGAACTATGACAGACAATGAATCATATCATCCAGTCCTGACAGACTGTGGCTGAGATGAGTGAACTATGACAGACAATGAATCATATCATCCAGTCCTGACAGACTGTGACTGAGATGAGTGAACTATGACAGACAATGTATCACATTATCCAGTTCTGACAGACTGTGGCTGAGATAGGTGAACTATGACAGACAATGTATCACATCATCCCGTTCTGACAGACTGTGGCTGAGATGAGTGAACTATGACAGACAATGAATCACATCATCCCGTTCTGACAGACTGTGGCTGAGATGAGTGAACTATGACAGACAATGAATCATATCATCCAGTCCTGACAGACTGTGACTGAGATGAGTGAACTATGACAGACAATGTATCACATCATCCAGTTCTGACAGACTGTGGCTGAGATAAGTGAACTATGACAGACAATGAATCACATCATCCAGTTCTGACAGACTATGGCTGAGATAAGTGAACTATGACAGACAATGAATCACATCATCCAGTCCTGACAGACTGTGGCTGAGATAAGTGTACTATGACAGACAATGAATCACATCATCCAGTCCTGACAGACTGTGACTGAGATAAGTGAACTATGACAGACAATGAATCACATCATCCAGTCCTGACAGACTGTGGCTGAGATAAGTGAACTATGACAGACAATGAATCATATCATCCAGTCCTGACAGACTGTGACTGAGATGAGTGAACTATGACAGACAATGTATCACATTATCCAGTTCTAACAGACTGTGGCTGAGATAGGTGAACTATGACAGACAATGTATCACATCATCCCGTTCTGACAGACTGTGGCTGAGATGAGGTAACTATGACAGACAATGAATCATATCATCCAGTTCTGACAGACTATGGCTGAGATAAGTGAACTATGACAGACAATGAATCACATCAGTGAACCCTGACAGGCTACAAATCACATCAGTGAACCCTGACAGGCTACAAATCACAACCCTGACAGGCTACAAATTACACCAGTGAACCCTGACAGGCTACAAATTACACAGGTGAACCCTGACAGGCTACAAATTACACCAGTGAACCCCGACAGGCTACAAATCACATTGTGAACCCTCGGGAAGGTTAATCCGGTCAACAAATGCCCGCAGAAGTCAGTTATGTCAGCCTAAGGGCGCAAAAACGCAGCTCTGCTGTAAACAGGCACAACGCAATTACGTCCGAAAAAACTCTCCGGATGAACGCAGAAGACGAAATTAATGAACCCTGACAGGCTACAAATCATGTTAGTGAATCCTGACAGACAATGAAACATATCAAAACCTGACAGGCTATGAATCACATCAAAATCTGACAGGCTATGAATCACATCAAAATCTGATAGGCTATGAATCACATCAAAATCTGATAGGCTATGAATCACATCAAAATCTGACAGGCTATGAATGAGATCACTGAACCTTGATAAGCAATGAATCACATCAAAACCTGACGGGCTATGAATCACATCAAAATCTGATAGGCTATGAATCACATCAAAATCTGATAGGCTATGAATCACATCAAAATCTGATAGGCTATGAATCACATCAAAATCTGACAGGCTATGAATCACATCAAAATCTGACAGGCTATGAATCACATCAAAATCTGACAGGCTATGAATCACATCAAAATCTGATAGGCTATGAATGAGATCACTGAACCTTGATAGGCTATGAATGGATCGTAAAACAGGCAACTGGTACAATGCAATGTTCTTCTTTGAGACGTTCTAGTTGGTTCTTTCAACTTCAGTTACCTTATGAATAAGCTGACCCCTACTCTTATCATTTTTACTTCCAGGTTCACCGCTAGGACGCAGAGATGCTGTGCCTGGATCAAACACCACTGACCAGGACATCCGATTCACTGGGCATCCTGGGAAAACAGACTGTAGCCTGGCTAACATAACAAAGGAGGATCAACCAGGGTCACTGCCATAATAAAGTTGCCTGAGGACTACATACAATCTTTGCTTGCTATGAGTCTCCATGCGTGTCTCAGAAATTCACCACAATTATAGTAGAAAATCGGCACCCACATCTTGCACACACCACGTGGGCAGCTGGTGATTACGAACAAGTGTATTGCTTGCCTGACAGGATAGAACCAAGTGACCAGTGCTTCAAGCCGTACCGGAGTTAAAAACTCAAATTGACATATTTTTTTTTACAAGTTCTCTGTTACCCTTGTTATCTATTGAGGTGATCTATCTAGAGAACTAGTAGGCAAATGCCAGTGAACCAAGAGGTGAAGAAAACACACTGAGAACACCTGAGGATTGTATAAGTAGACAGGCATTTGACTGGACTCCACAGGATAAAAGAGCTAGAAGATTCGTAATCCTGCATACCACGTTCCAAACACAGCTGCAGGCTATTTGAAAAGCAGACTGCTTTATGTTGATTTCCATACAATGGTATGAATGCCAGTCGTTCAAACAGCAATGGCAAACTACTAAACGTAAACTCACCCAGGAATATGCAACGAACGCTTTAACACTACACACCCCAATCTGTGCTATGTTTACCAACTCTTCAATGGCTCTCCTCTCTCTTCCCCCCCCCCCCCCTTTTTCAACATTAGCTATCCCATACAGTCATGATTAGAAAGATTTTGTGGCTAGTTTTTCTATGGGATGATCCAACACATTATCTAACAATGACAAACCTCACATAACTAATCCACCACATTATCTAACAATGACAAACCCCACATAACTAATCCAACACATTATCTAACAATGACAAACCTCATAACTAATCCAACACATTATCTAACAATGACAAACCCCACATAACTAATCCAACACATTATCTAACAATGGCAAACCTCACATAACTAATCCAACACATTATCTAACAATGGCAAACCTCACATAACTAATCCACCACATTGTCTAACAATGACAAACCTCACATAACTAATCCAACATATCTAACAATGACAAACCTCACATAACTAATCCAACACATTATCTAACAATAACAAACCTCACATAACTAATCCAACACATTATCTAACAATGACAAACCTCACATAACTAATCCACCACATTGTCTAACAATGACAAACCTCACATAACTAATCCAACATATTATCTAACAATGACAAACCTCACATAACTAATCCAACACATTATCTAACAATGACAAACCTCACATAACTAATCCAACATATTATCTAACAATGACAAACCTCACATAACTAATCCACCACATTGTCTAACAATGACAAACCTCACATAACTAATCCAACACATTATCTAACAATGACAAACCTCACATAACTAATCCACCACATTATCTAACAATGACAAACCTCACATAACTAATCCAGCACGCTGTTTAACAATGGCAAACTTCACATAACTAATCCTACGCATTGTCTAACCACAGCACGCTGTGCACACAAAGATAGGTTCCTTCTTCACAAATTCTTAAACAGCAATGTTCCCCTCTTTCACCTAACTGAATCTCCCCATGGTGTAACAACTAACAATGGTCACTTCATCTGGTACCATGTCAAGTTACCGGACATTTCCTGTGACTAGCCAAACTAGCAACTTTCACATGAACACTTGTGACAGAATCTGACATGAATAATGTGACAGAATCTGACATAAATAATGTGACAGAATCTGACATAAATAATGTGACAGAATCTGACATGAATAAGACAGGGTGGGAAATGAATGAACAAAATGTGGTGGGGAAAAATGAATGAACAAGTGTTGTGGTGCGAAAACAAATGAACGAGATGTTAACGAAAGCTGAGGCTCAGACGAAGGTATATCATGAAGCATGGAGTTTTGTCTTCAGAGCCTTCCCAAAGTTCTTGACCTTTGCTCCGAGTCCTTTGAGCTTGCTGGATTCTTCTTTAGGATTCTCTGCATTCTGTAAGCCGCTGCAGGAACAATTCTGCAATAAAGTTGTACAGGTGTTTACATGTTAGTCTAACGTCAAATTACAGGAACAAACGGACTCAAGGAGTGTGCTAAGCAAGGTGGAGAAATGAACGTTTTGTGTGGAATGGCTATCCTTGCTTGAGAGGTCACAGATAGTGAGAATTGTATGGATTTTTTTTTTTGCCCTGGCTATGTGGGAGTGTGGTGGAATGAATAGGCTGATAGGCTAGCAGGCAATGCACCTCTTGGTGGTAGATTACCTATGGACAAGGGAGATGTGATCGTGTGCCTATGGGACCAGGTGGAGAAGGCAGGGGAACACATTGAGAACCCATATGTGGAAAGAATAATATTGCAGGGGTTCTGGAAGAATCTCAAAACTGAGAGGGGCGACAAGAAAAACTTTCAATCAGATTGAGGTTGGAACAATTAGTAGTTAGACCCTTTTCTGGCTGTTGAACGAGGGACGGAGCGCTTATGGGAATGCCATGAGTGCAGTGATTGTCGGTTCTTAACTCAACCTAACTCAATCAAGGAACCTGTTATTTGCCTTAAGGCACACTGAACATATGGTGCTAAAGCCAGATATCTTACAGACCAATGGGACTGTGTGAGTGATGTGGTCAATATCTTACAGACCAATGGGATTGTGTGGCGGTGTGGTCAATATCTTGGCGGCCGCCTTTATTTCCTGCTATTCACTTTAGGCTGGGTTGACATGGAAGCCCAGAACAATTGTTCAAGTCCGCCTCAATGTGAATTCAAACCCATGACTGCCTGGCCGGAAAGCCAGCATCTAGCTTACTAAGCTACTGCAGCTTACATGTTAGTACACGGGAGTCTCTGTGGCGAAGTGGTCAAGCTGTTTGACTCGTACTCCGAAGGTCGTGGGTTCAATTCCGGGCCGCGTCCTTTGGTTTACGAGTTAAATGTTTCGGAGACTCCTGTGGGTCGTCGCTAAAAGCTACGGAGTTCGTGCTTTATGCGACGCTTTCCGTGCTGCGGAAAGAGACCGAGCCATATGGGATAAAACCCGGTGCAATGAAGTCGACCCTGTCGACTTTTAAGCGACTTTTTTATGTTAGTACAGAACAGAAATAGCGCGAGAATAGCCGAGTGAACAGCTGTGTGTGGCCGCTTCTTCTGTGTGGATGTGAATTCATTCATTGGTGCCTTGCCGTCTTGACAGACGATAGTTTATGCTTCAAAAAGGCATAACTACAACCGATGGCGGCAGTGAATGTGACTGATAAGGCCAATTTGCGCTGTAAATGTTCGTGGATGCATGTGAACACATGGTCATCTCCACCATCTTACGTCTCATACACTCGGTGTGTGTGACTTATTTGCAATAATTTTCTCCCTTGTCTTTATTCCATTTCTGATATCTGCCCTCCATGCAACACGATGTGAATACTGGACAATGATTAATGAAGCAATGGGGGGGGGGGGGGGGGGAGTGAATATGTGGTTTCTGAGAAGAATAAAGCATGGGGGAGGGAGGGAGAATCAATCTCTCTCATGCACTGACACTCTCTCATGCTCTCTCACTCTCTCTCTCTCAAGAAGGTTTTTACCCTCCCACTTGCACTCTTCCACCCAAAGCCTGGCACAATGTGGACTGTCGGGTTTGATGAGGGCCGCCCAACATTTGGCGCTACCAAAGCAGGTAGTACCATCTACCGTAATACAGTGGCTCAGTCATATCTGACTAAGACCTGACTAATATATGCAGAAAATGTAAGATGATGAAAGAAACATGAGACCTACCACTGGTTCCATAGTCCAACTTCTCCACGTGGTTGGTGATAAACACTTCAAACATTTGGGTCTCTGTGAACCAGGACAGGAACTCCTTCACCTCCTTGGAGACCACCTCCAGGATGAAGCCGTCTTTCTGTACATGTGAAACAAACAAAACAAGAAAGTGTAAATATATATTATATACTTTTGAACAGTTGTGAAATAAAGACAATTAACCGTCTTGTTTAGAATTTATTCTTCTGTTCTAAAGTGTAGATGTATCTTAGTTAGTTAGTTAGTTAGTCGCAGTTCCAACTTCACAGCAACGGGTCGTCCCCATTATGCTCCGTTCCTGTGCCAGTGAATATCACACAAAACGCTCCCCACTGCCCAATGTGAAAAGTGGAAAAGATAGGAGTCTCGACAAACAACAGCCCGCACAGATACACTGTGCATAATGCCGCCGCCAGAATGCCAACACAATAGTCCCCCACAAAACACCCAGTTCATTTCTGATGGAATCGGCAGTCATTTTCCCATCTGGATATTTCCTAGATGTTCACCCACACAGTCCACGAAATACAGTTCATCGTCGATGGCAGTGGCAGTCAACCAGAAGCCCAGCAGCCACGCATTTCTGCATAAGGCAAAAACCGGTCAACTCTGGTACATAGCCATCTGCCATCGCTCCGAACATGCAGTCACGTTCCAAAAAACCTCGGGCAGATTCAAAAGTATTTCACACGAAACTCACAGCTCACAGTGTCGCACCACGCATGCACTCAGTAGCAGGGCGACGGAACCATCAAGCCTCCTTAGTCGCCTCTTACAACATGCGTGGTAGGCTACAGTGTTGCTATTCTTTGCTTCCCTTATGGGCCCAGGCAACACACGGGAGATGTATCTTATTGTCTAGTACTTTTTCTATAGTTGTAGTGTTATCTTACTGTCTTTTAGCCTGTCCTTTTTATCCTAGATTGAAGAGCGATATCTTACTGTCTTGTTTAATCTGTCCTCTTCTATCCTAGGTTGTAGAGTTATCTTGCTGTCTTTTAAGTCTTTCTTCTTCTAACCTAGGCTGTTGGAGTATCTTACTGATTTGTTTAGTCTGTCCTCTTCTACCCTAATCTGTTGTTGTTACAGCACTGTCATTGTTGTCTTTTGTGTTCTTTCCTAGGGTGTAGATGTATCTTACTGTCTATTTTGTCTTTCTTCTTCTAGAGTGAAGAGCGTGGGAGCATCTTAAAATGTTTAAAGTCTGGCACAATTAAACACAGACTGACATGATCTGCCACACGCTCAGACATGTCAAAGAGTATCAAACTTCAGTCCTCCACAGTGCTAGGTGGCTCTATGATGGGAACTGCATACATTGCATAAGCATAATTGTTGTTCCTGTGTATAAACGTGCACATTAAATAAATGTGCACATTAAATAAACATACACAATGGTCAGGTGAAAATAAGAGAACTCATGAAGAAACGTCGGGTCTATGGCGAAGGGGTTATAGACGCAGTTCGTAATCCCGCATACCACGTTCGAAACACAGCATCAGATGATTTGGCAGCAGACTGCCTTGAGTTAGTTGTTATAAAATGGTATGAGTGCCAGTTGTTCAAAAAGCAATGGCAAACTACTGAATGTAAACTTGCCCAGAAATCACAAACAGCAAACAACTGCTGTGTTGACTGTGACGTCCTGTGCAGGATATGCAACTAACTTTTTTTTAACTAACATGAATAAATTAAGGAAAAATTATGAAGCCAGAGGAAAATTGATGAACAAACATAAATAATTTATTAACATTCCAGAAGAAAACTAACACACACACACACACACACAAAAACTATAAATTCATTCACTGATGTCTGCGCAGAGTAGACAGACTAAAAGGTATGTGAGAATCCCCAAATGTGGAGCTCATGGAGGGAACTAGACAAATACCAATGAACCCAGAGGTGAGGGGAAGATGTTGGTGCTGGACAGGACACACACTAAGAAAGTTTGATAATAGTATAACTAGACAGTCTACTGTCTATAATCCACAGGGCCAACACAATCCAGGAACACCTTAAACATGGAGAAGGGAATTAGTGACTGGTGTGAATAATATGTGACAAAACATGGAGAAACTGTAGGAGATAGCAATGTCTAAGATTACTTAACATGAGTTGGTTTACAGATGCCCCAGTGGAGGATACAGGACAGAAAACAAAGAAACTAATGGAAACATTATGGAAATAACAAGACAGGAAAACATGAACAAACCGACCGGAAAAAATTATAAGGGAACTTCTACCTCTTCTTCTTCTGTGGTCATCCGGATTGTTATTTTGGATGTAACTGTGTTGTGCATGTTTACAGCAGAGCTGCAATATTTGCACATTTTGGCAGACACATCCGACTTCTTCGGGCATTTGCTGACAGGGTTAACAATTCAGATTTAAATAAAATGTTAGTTGCATATCCTTTACAAGACATAGCAGTAAACCCCAGCATTTTGTGGCAGTTCATGATTCCTGGTTTACGTTCAGTAGTTTGCCATTGCTTTCTGAATAACCAGCACCCATACCATTTAATAAAAAAAAACCAACGTAAGGCGGTCTACTGCCAAATTGCCCACAGCCGTGTTTCGAACGTGGGCATACGGGATTACAAACTGCATCCGTAACTCCTTCACTACTGAGCCAGCACAGAGAAATTGAAATTACATACTCTAGATAAAATCTATGCATCTGTTTTTTGGTTAGCTTAGAGATCTGCAGTCAAAGTGTTTGTGGGAACAGACAGCTAACTGATTAGGTTCATCACAAAATATCTCAATACTGATGTACTGTTTCTCAACACCACTGGTGCCTCTATAATCCCATACCTGACACATACAAGACAAGGCAAAGAGAGCTCACTGATAAAGTCCTCAACCAACTCAGTCCCAGCCCTCCTAACTTTAGCTATCCCATGCTGCTCCATCCATATCCTGCCCCACACCTCTTCTAGAAGAGCCACTCTTTCCTCTTAGTTGGCTTGTCTATATTTTTTCTTTGTCTATGTACTTGTTCATGGTTGGTTGGTTGGACTGTGCAGCTCAAGATTTTTCTATGGAATGGAGAAGCCAGCCTCACGCCAAATCCTCCTTTATTACCTCGCACGACAAGTATTGCAGGTTACTGTGTTACTATTCTTCATTTCCCATTGGAGTCCTGGTAACACACTGGCCGAACCTACTTAGTCGCCTCTTATGACACATATGGCAGGAGAGTGTTACTATTCTTCTCTTCCCATTGGAGTCCTGGTAACACACTGGCCGAACCTCCTCAGTCGCCTCTTATTACATGAATGGCAGGTTAATGTTACTATTCTCTTCTTGCCATTGGAGTCCTGGTAACACACAGGCCGAACCTCCTCAGTCGCCTCTTATGACACGCATGTTAGGTGGCAGTGTTACTACTATTCTGCTTCCCTTTACAGTCCCTGTAACATATGGGGGACCAGACATATACAAGACATATTTTACATTCATTCAGTAGCATGTCCTTTGCAGAACCTCGCTCCCATAACAACTATCCGGAGAACTTCTCAGTCAAAAGCAAGATGTCCTGAGTCCGATGCATCCATCTGGAGATCATCTGCCACATCCTGTACGCATCTTCTCTTTGGCCTTCCTCTTCCTCTCTTCCCAGACATATACCCCTCCATTATTGTTTGCTCCAAACTTTCATGATGTTTCAGGTGACCATAATATTTCAATTTTCTTTGTCTTATCGTCTTTAGTAGCCAACCTTCTCCAATATTTAGCTCTTGTCATATGGATGCATTTTTTCTTTTCTTTACCCAAGATATTCTAAGAACCCGTCTATAACATTTATATTCAAAGGCATTTATGCACCGTTCAGCTTCTTTAGTGAGTGTCTAGGTCTCACAGGCATATGTTGCAATTGGAAAGATGCATGCTCTTAAAAATCTAATAATACAAGACAAATTTACCTGAAATATTCTGAAATATGCAAGACATATTTTACCTGAAATATTCTGTTGCCATCCTGCTGCGTGCGTATATGATTGCTGAAATGACCAATTGTCTCGATAAACACGCGCAAAAATGCCTCAGCGACCATCAACCACTGTGCATTACGAGCCTCTGTCAAATTAAAATGTCATCATTATCATCTATGTGTAAAAGACAAACAAAAAAAGTAAAGGACATGTAGTTGAAACACTTCTCATGGACAAGGCAGACATTCTGAAGACTACCAATGAATGACTGCTGGATGAAGATACAATAACAGAAGAAGCGATGTATTTAAGGATACTTTAAAAAAAGTTAATTGCACATCCTATTCAGGATGTCGCAATCAACCCCTGCATGGTTTTGCTGCTCGTGATTTCTTGGCAAGTTTACCTTCAGTAGTTTGCCATTGCTTTCTGAACAACCGGCACTCATACCATTGCATAAAAACCAATGCAACATTGTTTTACAAGGGGATGAACCTGTTGTCTACAACCAATGTGCTACTGAACTGACCAGCATCTACACCTTATGACAAGTGCTGAAAGAGACGGACCACCTGTGGGTTTGTGTGGAGTGCTCAGATATTGATTCTTAGAAACACCCAAGAATTCTTCTCTTTCGCTGCCTCTTCCTGTGCATCACTTGATGATAAGATAGCTTGTTGATTGAATTCCTCAGATTTGATTATTCCCCCTTATGATAGTGGATGGTAGTACCTGCTTTCTGTTGAGCTGAATGTTGGGTGGCGCTCACCAAACCCGACACCGCTCATTGTTAAACAGCTTTAAGTGTAAGAGCACAATTGTGAGGGTACAAACCTTACCCTGGTGTGATGAAATGCAACCTAAGACTAAATGTCATGGCCGGGTAGACCAGGCCCTAAGCCTTGGTGGTCAACTGGTCTAGGATGGAAGCTCAGACAGGCGGACAGTTAGAGCATTGCTTTTCTGATCCGGCAGCTTCTGCAGCTTGTCTTGTTCCAGATGTATTGGTGTTACCTTTCGTCTGGAGTAAAATAGGCAGGCCGAGAGAGGTATCATGCTGCATGGGCAACACATGGTCTCTACAATTCATCCCAGTCTTAAACTATGATCTGTCAAGACTGGCAAGGTGCCAGTAGTAGTAATACCCACTTGCCACACTAGTTCTTTCAGAATGACAAACACACCTTGTAGCACTGCACTCACCTGCATCAATTTTACACATGTTAATGGCTGTCTTTAAGGCCTTCTGAACTCTCTTTGGCAAAATCGTGGACTCATCTCCTTGGCTTTTCACTATGTTTTTCTTGTCCAAATCAACAATGAACACCTGAAGAGAGCAATAAAAAGCATATGTTGATGTAAATTCATTAAAAAGGTACAAAACCTAACTACCAAAGCACCAAAAGATTTTTGTCGTGCGCAGGAACAAAGGTAAAAAAAACATGTCTACATTAGAACATGTTAAAAATAATATGGGCATTTGAAAACAGTAAAGAGTAGTCAAAACAGGGTCCTGCAAAGACTAAATTTCAAATTATACAATTTACCCACAAAAGGTTCAGCATCAGTTTTACAGTAGTTCTACATGTAGGGCTGTTTTATCTGACCTTATATAGGTTTCTGATTTGTATTGACGCAGTATTGTAGGATGTGACAAGGGAAGCCAAAGAGACAAATATCTGGGTGGCTCGGCCACATGGCTCAATCAGGACAATGGCACAGACCTGCTCTAAGACTGGTGATCGTGTGAGATGGACAGTCAGGACAATGACACAGCCCTGCTCTAAGACTGGTGATCGTGTGAGATGGACAGTCAGGACAATGGCACAGCCCTGCTCTAAGATTGGTGATCGTGTGAGATGGACAGTCAGGACAATGGCACAGACCTGCTCTAAGACTGGTGATTGTGTGAGATGGACAATCAGGACAATGGCACAGACCTGCTCTAAGACTGGTGATCGTGTGAGATGGACAGTCAGGACAATGGCACAGACCTGCTCTAAGATTGGTGATCGTGTGAGATGGACAGTCAGGACAATGGCACAGACCTGCTCTAAGACTGGTGATTGTGTGAGATGGACAATCAGGACAATGGCACAGACCTGCTCTAAGACTGGTGATCGTGTGAGATGGACAATCAGGACAATGGCACAGACCTGCTCTAAGACTGGTGATCGTGTGAGATGGACAATCAGGACAATGGCACAGACCTGCTCTAAGACTGGTGATCGTGTGAGATGGACAATCAGGACAATGACACAGACCTGCTCTAAGACTGGTGATCGTGTGAGATGGACAATCAGGACAATGACACAGACCTGCTCTAAGACTGGTGATCGTGTGAGATGGACAATCAGGACAATGACACAGACCTGCTCTAAGACTGGTGATCGTGTGAGATGGACAATCAGGACAATGGCACAGACCTGCTCTAAGACTGGTGATCGTGTGAGATGGACAATCAGGACAATGACACAGACCTGCTCTAAGACTGGTGATCGTGTGAGATGGACAATCAGGACAATGACACAGACCTGCTCTAAGACTGGTGATCGTGTGAGATGGACAATCAGGACAATAACACAGACCTGCTCTAAGACTGGTGATTGTGTGAGATGGACAATCAGGACAATGACACAGACCTGCTCTAAGACTGGTGATCGTGTGAGATGGACAATCAGGACAATGACACAGACCAGCTCTAAGACTGGTGATCGTGTGAGATGGACAATCAGGACAATGGCACAGACCTGCTCTAAGACTGGTGATCATGTGGGATGGACAATCAGGACAATGGCACAGACCTGCTCTAAGACTGGTGATCGTGTGAGATGGACAATCAGGACAATGGCACAGACCTGCTCTAAGACTGGTGATCGTGTGAGATGGACAATCAGGACAATGACACAGACCTGCTCTAAGACTGGTGATCGTGTGAGACGGACAATCAGGACAATGACACAGACCTGCTCTAAGACTGGTGATCGTGTGAGACGGACAATCAGGACAATGACACAGACCTGCTCTAAGACTGGTGATCGTGTGAGATGGACAATCAGGACAATGGCACAGACCTGCTCTAAGACTGGTGATCGTGTGAGATGGACAATCAGGACAATGGCACAGACCTGCTCTAAGACTGGTGATCGTGTGAGATGGACAATCAGGACAATGGCACAGACCTGCTCTAAGACTGGTGATCATGTGAGATGGACAATCAGGACAATGACACAGACCTGCTCTAAGACTGGTGATCGTGTGAGATGGACAATCAGGACAATGACACAGACCTGCTCTAAGACTGGTGATCGTGTGAGATGGACAATCAGGACAATGGCACAGACCTGCTCTAAGACTGGTGATCATGTGAGACGGACAATCAGGACAATGGCACAGACCTGCTCTAAGACTGGTGATCGTGTGAGATGGACAATCAGGACAATGACACAGACCTGCTCTAAGACTGGTGATCGTGTGAGATGGACAATCAGGACAATGACACAGACCTGCTCTAAGACTGGTGATTGTGTGAGATGGACAATCAGGACAATGGCACAGACCTGCTCTAAGACTGGTGATTGTGTGAGATGGACAATCAGGACAATGGCACAGACATGCTCTACGACTGGTGATTGTGTGAGATGACAAACCACGGCCACCTACTCTTATCAGTGTAGCACATGATGATTGGAGTTAAAACTTTAGACAAGACTTAACATTTATGTTACAGGATGCAGATAGATAGATATGAACTGTGGTGGCGTAGTGGCGAGATGTTTGACTGCCAGCCCAATGGTCATCTGTTCAATTCCCATTTAAAATCCTGACTAAAATGGGTACCAAGAAATTTCTTGGGTAGTAAAGGCAGCCAATGTGATACTGGCACATCAGCCACTGAGTGCAGATTGCTAGAAATATTGGCCCAGCATTATATGCCCATGTGCATTAAAGCAAATGAACGGGTTCTGTACTTACATTACTTTCCTTGCAGATAGTTGATACATGTGGTCACTGAATGCAGTTACCAGTGGTATATCAGAGGTCAGCGAGGTCGAATGGATAAGAAGGCTCGTTCTTAAATAACCGGTGTGTAGGGGGTTAACTCCTACACCAATCAGTGATGCTTTCAGCGGGCCGCCCTGCCGAAAGGGACCGAACCATATGGGATCAATCCTGGGGCAATGATGTGTAGCTGCTGGTTTTCTAGTGACTGCCGCTTCCATCGACGATGAATTGTATTTTCCGTGGAGGAATTTTGTGTTGGCATTCTGACCGCAGCATTATGCACGGTGTACCTGTGCAAGCTTGTCGAGACTCCTGTCTATTCCACTTTTCAAATGGGGCAGTGAAGAGTATTTCATGTGATTTTCACTGACAAAGGAACGGAGCATAATGGGGACGGTTGCCTTAAAGTTGGAACCGCAACTAACTAACTAACTGACTGACTAACTGGTCAGTTGGGCTAAACTAATGACTTCTCTTCCTTGACTTGGGGACATAAATTACAAGTACTTCTGAAGTTGGAGTAGGTTCACCTGATGGCAAGGGACACTGGTAATAAGGAAAGCTAACCCACATGCAAAATTCAGTCCAGTGCTACTAGAAGTGGTGTGTATGGACTACGCTTGAGTTCAAAGCGAGCGAGCGCCAAAGACAAAAAAATCAGTGGTATTATATGAGGGGACTTCAAATGAAAACCTTACATGTTTTCTTTTGGGGAAATATTTTCAGGAAAACTAAAGAAAAAATGTATCATTTTTCGATGCAAGCATGACTGAATGGATAAAAAGATTGTTCTTAAACAGCCAATGTGCTGATGCTGATGCATATTAGTGGACCCAGGGATCTATCCATTCCTTACCCCATGACAACAACACATTCTTTGATGAATCTTCTGAATTTGAGCTGGTTCTAATGAATGCAGGTGAGGATATTTCTGGCATACTCAACTAGGAAATCAGGCTCCATATCCTTTCGACTTTTCCTGGGAGAGACAAAGTCTCTTCAATTCTTCATCATCAATCACTCATGCAACATCTCAGCCACACTTACCTCCTCAAGATCCAGTTTCAGCATCTCTGGTAGATAAACTGAAAGCACACCCACGATGAAAGGCACTGGAGCACACAGCACATCCAACATCTCATGGGGGAGTAGGGGTATGTAGACATGCTGCCACTGGAAGGGATACAGCAGCGCAGACAAGGCATGGACAGTCTGGGTCAGAACGCTGCCGGGAGAGAGCACATAAATCAGGCATCTGACTCCGACGGGAACATTTCAGCCCCAAGTGTCTTGATTTCTCCAGAAAAATTAAGCTTATTTCATTTTATTTTTTCTTCTTTGTCTTCTCATTCTTCTTAGTCTTCTAATTCTTCATTGTCTTCTAGTTCTTCTTTGTCTAATAAATCTTCCTTTCTTCTAATGCTTCTTTGTCTTCTAATTCTTTTTTGTCTTCTAATTCTTCTTTGTGAACTAAATCCTCTGTGTCTTTTAATTCTCCTTTGTCTTCTAATTCTTCTATGTCTACTAAATCCTCTATGTCTTCCAATTCTTCTGTGTCTTCTAATTCTTCTTTGTCTTCTAAGTCTTCTTTGTCTTCTAATCCTTCTTTCTAATTCACAAACACTGAGTATGAGTGAGCCATCTACCTTAGCTGCAAATTTAGTTTTCTGACAAAATTAAAAAACAAAACTGGTACATGCCTTGAGTTATTCTAGACAACATTACAAAAACAAAACGTGTACAAGCCTTGAGTTATTCTAGACAAATGCTTATGAAGTGGGGTGCCTAGTTCCATTCCTCATCACCTTTCCTCCGATACAATTCCCAGAACATTCTAGAAACTATGCAGTGCCAATTTTTATGAATCTGAGTCGACCCCAGAGCCATACTGCTTGGGAAAAAAAAATCATCTTGCCTCTACTGGAAGTGAACCTGGCCCACTCTCTTATAAGGCAAGTGCACTAGCCACTATGCCAACACAGCTTCCAACATGACTTATAACAATTATTCTAAAGGGAATCAAGCAACAATGTAGGCAGCAATATTAAGTATCATTCTTACCTCAGATGCTGTTCTATTACCCCAGCCTGTAGTTATCTCACACCTCAGCTTGTAGTTATCTCACACCTCAGGTTGCTGTTTTATTACCTGTCTACAGTTATTTCACACCTAAGGTTGCTGTCCTATTACCTCAGTCTACGGTTATCTCACACCTAAGGTTGCTGTTCTATTACCTATGTTTGAGCATACTATTACCTCAGTTTTGATTATCTTTCACCTCTGGCTGCTGTTAACTCTTACCTCATGTTGCTATTACTTCTTACCTCAGTTTGCTGTTACATAATGCACATATTGATACTCTGCCATTGTTGTTGTCCATGATTAGCCTCATAAGGGATGTGTGGATGAAATAATATATGAAAGGAAAGAGATAATAAAGGCAGAATGTGAGATGGTCATGTGTGCCTGTTTGTTCTTCATTTCTTACCTCAGATTACTTGAACAAAGTATTATCCTTCTCTCCATCAGCATAGATGAGAAAACCCTGACTAGTCTGTCCGTTCCCAGGTAGTACAAAGGACTTTCATAGTTCACCTGTAAAATCAGCAGAATTTACTTACAACTGTCAGTTTAAATTGCCCAGCCTATGAAGTCAACAGAAACGTCATGAAGAATTGTGAGTAATTATCAATGAAGGAAACTCTAGAATAAATACATTAGCAAGCTAAAATCCTGTGATTGATTTATCATCATCATTAAATGCGTTGCAATGAACTATTTCATAAAACTTGTGCATTAATACATATGACCATAGCCTTGGACTGTCTTCAGTCTTCGATGGGTCCCTATCACTTAACTTGTCTAAATTGGGGGACCTTATCTGTAGCTATGCTACCATCAGCATAGTTCTTTAGGTCATTCAAACATGTTTAAGTCCCTCTACCACATCAGGGTCGATACACAATAGAGAGGGCATTGTTTGTTATGTCTGTCTGTCTGTCAGTCTATCTGCCTAACTAACTGTTCCAATGGCTATCTGGCTGACTGTTTGTCTGCAGACTGTCAGACTGCCCGATTAGCTAGCTATCTTCCCTGACCAGCTATAGGCCTGACTGACTGGCTGTCTGCCCAGTTAGTTGTCTTACCTGACAGCTCTGTCTCCATGACTAGCTGTCTGCTTGGCTGATTGCTTGACTAGCTATATGTCTCACTGGTTGCTGTCTGCTCAGTTAGCTGTCTTCCTTTATTCCGTGACTAGCTATATGCCTGACTGACTGCCTGTCTGTCTGCTTGTCTCCAAGACTAGCTGTCTGCCTGACAGCCCTGCTTGAAATGGACAATAACAATCTATGTATTGACTTTTGTGGTCCACTTTTGCTGTGAATGAAAAGGAACTGAAATTCCAGCTCTTGTCCCAAATGCCACCTTGGCCACTTAAGAGTTTACATCTGCATAACACAATTCATGTGATGTAATCTATTCATTTCAAGGCTTTCCTTTAGATGCATAACTTTATTCGCTTCTATTGTAGGAACTTGTCATAAACTGGCCAGGTCGTTTTCGTTGATTTTTCCCCACAAAGGTTTCTAAACACTTTCTGGATAAAAAAAAAGCCAATGGAAATGACATCTTAAGGCTTGGAGGATCAAACTGGTTTTAGTAAATTATTTATGATTTATAATAGTGTTGTGACTTCCACTTCATATTCTGACCTGTGCAGTAATGTTATGAACAATTAAATATGGGTATGTTTTAGAAATTTCCTACTCAAGTCTTCAGGCTCCAAGAATCACATTTGAAAATAAATATATCATACAAGCAAATGCAATATAACTTCATACAAATGGGGAATCCCCCATTGTGTTTTTGCTTTAAATTTTGAGTGATGACATCTGCTTAGTGATTATCATCATGTCCCAGTGTCAGTGATGATTTATCTCCACAACCACATAACATGTGCATTTTTGACAAATCGTACCTCTTTATTCCATTCCACAATAACTGTTTGCCAATCCCTATCTCTTATTTTCTTTCAGTTCGCTTGAAATGTGTCTATAACTGCAATGTTGTCTCTTGTATGAATTTCACTGTCTTTATTGTTGACTTAGTGGTCCCTAGGGTTTATCTTCCACTGTTGTTTCTCTAGGCCAGAAGGTTTGTCTACATATGTCATATTTTGGGCAGTCTTGGAGTATAAGATTTACCATATGTGGCGTTAATCCGCATGCGCATATGGTTGATATGCCAATCCTGAATTTTGTAAACATTGATTGATTGATTGATTGATTGATTGATTGATTGAATTAGGAACCGACATCACAGCATTCATGACATTCCCATAAGTGCTCCGTCCCCATCCTCAGCAGCCATGTAAACATGTGGTTGCGTAATCTATTGTGTCTTGTGTCCTGTTCTGAGGCAGAGAATAATGGTTTGTTCTAGTCTGTCCATAATGTGGTAGTCATCTTGAGCAGGTTTTGGTGGCTTTCTGACTGATTTGATCATTCTTTTCTTTTGGTGGTACGTAATGGCACATCAGGCTGTTCTTCTTTGCTCCTTCCTAAGCTAGTTGATCAGCTCTCTCATTTACAGGTACTCCACAGCGAGATGGTATCCGCTGTATGGTGACCTTACAATGGCTGCCTAGTTCAGAAAGTAGTTTCCATAGTACTGGATATTTCCCAAACAGAAGCGCATCATGTACAGATTTTGCACCTGCCAATAGCATCACAGGTTATTTAGTAATTTTTCTGACAATCACCCAAAACTGAACAACACAATGGAAGCTTCTAGATTTGGATAACGTGAGCTGTGATTTCCTTACTTTGTATGATATATTTATTTTTATGTATGAGCCTTAAGATAACCGTAGGACATCTAGTAAATCATAGCAATAATTAGTTGTTCTTTACGTGACTGTAAAGGCCAGTAAAGCCTTTACAAATGGTTTTGGTAAAGCAAAAACACACCAGAGCTCAGAATATCACACCACCATTCGAGTGGCGAGCAATGAGGAGGTGTAATATATAAAGACATTAACAGGTTGGAAGTTCTCTTAAACACGAACAAGAACATTTATGATTTTCAAGACGTATATTATATATATATAATATATTTAAACATTGAGCACAAACCACTACTGGCAACGCTGATTTTATTCCGAGACGAACCTAAGGCCTTGTTCACGTCAATTTGGAAGCACTAGTCTTAAGATTTGCTCTCGTTTGAGCTTGTCAGTTGTGCATCTCCTTGACTGGACCTGGGATCAAACTCGGATCACTGGCATGTGATGCAGGTGTGTAACCACTAAACCACCTGGCACATGCTAGACGTGACCAAATTATCACACTAGAATATCACAACATCAGCCATTGTATGGCTATAGCTCATAATTCTAATACGTTTAAGCTAACACATACGCACTCTCACACATGTGTACACACTTGGATACACAATTTTGGCAACTTTCACTTAGTAAAATTACAACTAAAATATATTTTGTTAATAAAATGTAAATTATACAATGAATGTTGAGACATTTCTTTAGCAAAAGAGCAACTTGTGACATGTATCTAAGCAAAAGTTACAATTTTGACATTATCTTAGCAAAAGTTATAATTTTGACATTATCTTAGCAAAAGTTATAAGTTTTACATCATCATAACAAAGTTATAATTTTTACATCATCATAACAAAAGTTATAATTTTGACATTATCTTAGAAAGTTGGTGTCCGTAGCTTTTTGTACTGATTTTCACAATGTTATAAGCATCTGCTGCTCAGAAAACAATGGCAAACTACTAAATGTAAAATTACCTGCAAAATCGCAAACCGTTAAATAATGATGAAGTTGATTGTGATATCCTGTAAAGGACATGCAAATGACTTTGTTATCCTAGCAAATGTTATAACTCTAACATGTATCTTAGCTAAATGTATAATTTTGACATGAATTTTTAGAAAACAGTAATAATTATGACATATATTTTAGTAAAAGTAATAAGTTTCATACATATTATATTAAAAGTAATAGTTTTAATACACAAATCTATCAAAAATAAAGACTACCATCCCATAACCACACACAAGTTAACATCAAAATGCATAATGACAACGCTACTGTGGACATGCATAACTACAAGGGTATGCTCACATTTTCCAGTCGATTGTCTGCCGAGCGGTTCAAAAATATGGTCTCCATGTCACCTTTGGTGTCCTGAAAAAATTGGCACATGAAAGAACGAACTACATGTGTGCTAGTGTAGATAGACTGGTTAGTTAGATGGTTGATTGCTTGGTTGGTTATCTAGTTGATTGGTTGGTTGGTTGGTATTTTTTTGTTTTTGCATATCCCTTACAGGACGTCGCAGTCAACATGAGCACTTTTCAGCTGCTGTTGATGTACTAGGCAAGATTACGCTCAGTAGTTTGCCACTGCTTTCTGAGCAACCGGCTCACATACCCCGTAAGTTACCAACATAGCGAGAATCGCTACCTATTCTCGCGCAGGTTACATTACTCACGAGAATATACGGGATTACAGAGAAAGATATTAACTCCTAGGCCAGGGGGACCAGCTGGTTGGTTGTTTAATTGGTTGGCCGGCTGTTTGGTTTGTTGGCTAAATGGTTGGCTGGCTGGTTGGTTGGCTGGCTGGTTGGTTGGGCGGTCAGTTGGTTGATTCTCTGGTTAACTGGTTGGTTGGTCGGTCTATTGGTTGACTGGTTAACTGGTTGCTGGGTGAATCCTCTGGCAGACCAAGAGTCAACTCCAAACTTTCGTATGTTGATGTCCAGCTGGTCTGAACCCTAAAAAGGCCTTGCATCAATCAGAGTAAGGTCGGTGTAGAGACTGTTCTCCTGACTCAGAACCACCTGCACACAGACTGTATTGCAGAGGTGTCCTTCCCATTCCCTAAGCTTAGAAACCAGCCGGGTGTGCAAGATGGGTAGTGGAGCTTCACATCTGCAGAAAGGCATATTTTGATGAAACTAGGTCATTATTCGGCACAGGACACATGGGCTGGCTAAGACTGAGCCTGGGTTGGACATGCTTTCTCCGCAGGTTTGAGATACTTCATTGTCAACAGCCTCCGACCCAATGCACAGAGGAAGTGTTGAGAGTTAATTTTTTCTTTTTGTGCATCCACTCGTTTTAAACCCAAGCATAGCCCTTACATGTGGTACTGCTTCTAGTGCACCAGTCTGATTGCTGTGTGTGTGTGTGAAATAACTTTCCCTATTACCGGTGTTCTTCATTATTAGGCACCCACTCTGACTTTTGAGATACTTGTAATTTACATCCCCAAGTTTATGACTTCAATATCTTAGTCCACATTCCAAGCCATATAAAGTGGCTCCTTTCTTAGAATATTGCAAGCCATTCAAGGTAGCTATATTCCAAGCCATACAGAATGGTTCCATTCTTAGAACTTGCCAACCCATATAAGGTTGTTCCAGTCTCAGTCAATTCTAAGCCATATAAGGTGGCTCCATTCTCCATTTATTGTCAACAGTCTCTAACCCTAGTTTGTTTTCTTCCTTCTTCAATTCAATAAAACAAAGCACTATGTTACACATATGATGCAACAATAACCAATCTACTGTATGCTACATATGGTCAGTATTGGAAACCATGGCAATAAATCTTTAAATCAATTCTTGTTATACTCAGTTTACCTCGGTGAAGTGTTGTGAGAAGATGTAAGGATCTTTTATGTGCTCTTTGTAAGTTGGTATTTATGTCTCTAAGGTTGTTCTTGACACTACTCAAATCAATTATTCTTTGAAATGTTATAAAAATGTTCTCATAGTCTCTCAATCATCATACAATAACTAATCTACAGTATGCTACATTTGGTCAGTATTGGAAACCATGGCAACAAATTTTCAAATCCTTTTTCTTCTCTTCCTCCATTAACCTCAATGAAGTGTTGGGGTGAGGTAGGTGGGGTGGGGTGGGGGATTAGGATCTTTTATGCGCGCTTTCTAATGCTCTTTGTAAGCTGGTATTCATTTCTGTAAGATTGTTCTTGATGAAAACTCAAATCGATTCATCTTTGAAATGTTATAAAGATAGTCTCATAGCCTACCAAGCCTCAAGTGAATCTATCTGTGGAATGTTACATTCATGATCTGATCATCAATTAATCCTGAGGAACATTAATTTCTCAACTGTTACATCAAGGTTTTGATTGTCTATCAATTCTCGAGTAAATTCACCTTTAAATTTTTACATGAATGTTCTGACTACTATCTACAGACACCTCAAGTAAATTAATCTTTGAAAATGTTACAATAATGTTGTAATTGTCAACCAGACCATGAGCCAATTAATCTTTAAAATGTTACATTAATGTATGTTTGTCAATTCTCAAGTAACTTAACCGTACAAATGTTGCATTAATGTTATCATGTTACATCAATCCTCTAGTATATTAATTATACAAATATTACATTATTGTTCTGATTGTCAATCAATCCTCAAGCCTTAAAAATTTTGCATTAATGTTCTGATGTTTTATCAATACTCAAGTAAATTAATATTTGAAATGTTACATTAATGGAGTGATTGCCAAACAAACCTCGAGTTAGTGAATCACTAAAGTTATATCAATCTTCTTGTTGTCAAAGAGCATATCTTAGAATTAATTATCTATTTGATCACTTCCAGGAAAATAGCTTGGAATCAAGATCTTAAGTTCGAAAGGAAAAAGTTATGGGTAAAAATGTTAACTTCACTGGAAACACAGCACTGGACAAAGTATTAAACTTTTGCGGAAAACCATTTATGATAATGATATTTAAATTTGGGAGCTGCAATCGGTAGTGAGCCCGTGCGTTAGAATCCTAATTGAGGTGGAGTTTTTGTCCAACTGACCTAGACTCCCAGGCCCAGCACTAAATGTAACCATAAACATAAAGTTATAAAGGACTTTGATACATGCCATGAAGTGCAAGGTACATGGTGCTAGCCCCATATTTTTACAGACCGATCAGAGCTTGCAGGATGATTTGGTCAGTATCACGCGGTCAACTTTACTTCCCAAGAATTTCCTGGTACCAGTTTTGAGACTGGGTCGACTTGTGAGCCCAGGTACATTTTAAAACACATATTTTGCCTGGTGTAGATCGAACCCATGAACACTGGGTCGGTAGGCTAATCCATTGTATGCATGGCCATAAAGGGGATCATTTAAACTCAATAAATGGAGGAAATGAAACAAATTATGAGGAATCTTCAAATTAAAACCTTACATGTTTGTTTGTTTGTGTGTGTGTGTGAATATATTCTGAAAAAGTAAAGAATAAATGTATCATTTTTCAATGTGGTCACCATTGCGTTCAATGCAAGTCCTCCAGCGCCGATAAAATGCTTGGATTCCTGAAGTGTCTGACCCGGTCGTGAAGAGTCTGTCACATAAGTCACGCTGTTTTGAAACTTCCTACTCCACTCATACACTTGCTGGACTGACAGGCATGCATCAACATACTGGACCTCCATTCACCGATGAATTTCTATAGCTTACTCCCCTTCACTGATCAAAAAATGGATAACAGAATGCTGCTCCTCTTTGGTGCATGTCAAAAGTTGGGCAGCAATATTTAAACTGTTCTTATGACGTCACTGTGTTTGTCTGCACCGTGATGATACATGTTTGACATCCTTAACAACAATATTAACAGGTTACAAGACAATGGCATGGTTATTGTAATTGCTATCACACTTTTAAGGTTTTAATGTGAAGCTCCCCTCGTATTTAGTGAAAGTTAACAACCTTAAATACAGGTCTCCTGTGAAGAATGTTTGAATCTATCAGTTTCAAATACTGGCCTTCTACTGTTTAAGACATTTCACAGACCTTCCATGTTAAAGAAGAGATTATTTCACAATGCTCAAATGCAATGCCCAGCCAGGACAAACGTATAACTATAACAGTAATTATAAAATGGGCACTCACCAGCGTCCTTATATGGACAACTTTGCCAGGTTTTGGCAACGGTCGGCCAAATGAAGCCGCGATTACCTCAGTTGCCTGATCAAAGGAGATACGCCGTCGAGTTTCAATTTCATTGAGTAACTGGAGGAGACAGTGCATGTCATGATTACATAGTCTTGTAAGTTATGTAAGTTGACAACGGTTCTAAAACTGGGAAGATAAAGGGTGTTAGAGAGAAAGGTTGAAAAACACAAGGAGTTGAACTGAGGTGAGTCAAGAACCGACATCATTGCACTCTAGGCATTTCCATAAGTGCTCAGTCCTCATCTTCAATAGTCAGTGAAGAGTTTCAATACTAATGGTGCCCACTGCAATCTGATTACAGGTCCGTCTTGCTTTACCTCTGAGTGACGACTGTCTACCAGATCCTCTGACCAACCCCTGCTGCTGCATCTCTAGACCATGATAGTCTATCACTTCTTCTGCATTATTCACATGCTGCCAGAGAGACTTCACCACATCTGCCTTATCATACATCAAATCACCTCTCAATGATGCAGCACAAACCAATCTGTCTGCTTGTTTATTTCCAACCATACTAGAATGTCCTAGAGAAAAGATCCAGCAAATGCTCACAACCAGTGACCTCTGAATTGATGCAGTCCGTTCTGCATGAAGCATGCGAGAATTAAAGACAGAGATGTATACTATGGGGAGAACATGGACAGATATGTATACTAAGGGGAGAACATGGACAGAGATGTATACTATGGGGAGAACATGGACAGAGATGTATACTATGGGGAGAACATGGACAGAGATGTATACTATGGGGAGAACATGGACAGAGATGTATACTAAGGGGTGAACATGGACAGAGATGTATACTAAGGGGAGAACATGGACAGAGATGTATACTAAGGGGAGAACATGGACAGAGGTGTATACTAAGGGGAGAACATGGACAGAGATGTGTACTGTGGGGAGAACATGGACAGAGATGTGTACTGTGGGGAGAACATGGACAGAGATGTATACTGTGAGGAGAACATGGACAGAGATGTATACTGTGAGGAGAACATGGACAGAGATGTATACTGTGGGGAGAACATGGACAGAGATGTATACTGTGGGGAGAACATGGGCAGAGATGTATACTGTGGGGAGAACATGGGCAGAGATGTATACTGTGGGGAGAACATGGACAGAGATGTATACTGTGGGGAGAACATGGACAGAGATGTATACTAAGGGGAGAACATGGACAGAGATGTATACTAAGGGGAGAACATGGACAGAGATGTATACTAAGGGGAGAACATGGACAGAGATGTGTACTGTGGGGAGGAACATGGACAGAGATGTATACTGTGGGGAGGAACATGGACAGAGATGTATACTGTGGGGAGAACATGGACAGAGATGTATACTGTATATATATAATATTATACAAAACTAATAAATAACATGATATAACTAATTTAGGGCTCAAAAATAAAATAGTATATAAAGTATAAGTATAGCTGGAGATACAACAGATTTAAAGCATTCTGCCAATAAACACAAATGCACCCTCTTTGATTAGTTCTTCATCATGTGTAACAATCAACATGTCATGTGTGATTGGTTTTTCTTCATGTGTAACAATCAACATGTCATGTGTGATTTGATATCCATCATGTGCACCAATCAATGTGGCATATGTGATTAGATCTCCATTATGTGCACCAATCAATGTGTCATGTGCACCAATCAACATGTCATGTGCACCAATCAACATGTCATGTGCACCAATCAACATGTCATGTGCACCAAACAATGTGTCATGTGCACCAATCAATGTGTCATATGTACCATACAATGTGTCATGTGCACCAAACAATGTGTCATGTGCACCAATCAATGTGTCATGTGCACCAATCAATGTGTCATGTGCACCAAACAATGTCATGTGCACCAATCAATGTGTCATGTGTACCATACAATGTGTCATGTGCACCAATCAATGTGTCATGTGCACCAATCAATGTGTCATGTGCACCAAACAATGTCATGTGCACCAATTAATGTGTCATGTGTACCATACAATGTGTCATGTGCACCAATCAACATGTCATGTGCACCAATCAACATGTCATGTGCACCAAACAATGTCATGTGCATCAATCAACATCATGAGCACCAAACAATGTGTCATGTGCACCAATCAACATGTCATGTGCACCAATAAATGTGTCATGTGCACCATACAATGTTTCATGTGCACCAATCAATGTGTCATGTGCACCAATCAACATGTCATGTGCACCAAACAATGTGTCATGTGCACCAATCAATGTGTCATGTGCACCAATTAATGTGTCATGTGCACCAATCAACATGTGAAAGTAACAACCGAGAATATGTAAGTCATTGCAATCGTTTGATGGCACGGAAAGAGTTAAAACAAAACATATCTTGCAAGGAGTGAGCAGTAGATGCATGGCAAATGACCAGGGATGGAATGGATTAACTGAAACACAGACATGTGGTGTGTGCTTACCGAAACTGAAACACGGACAAGTGGTGTGTGCTTACCGTAACTGAAACACAGACAAGTGTTGTGTGCTTACTGTAACTGAAACACGGACAAGTGGTGTGTGCTTACCGTAACTGAAACACAGACAAGTGTTGTGTGCTTACTGTAACTGAAACACAGACAAGTGTTGTGTGCTTACCGTAACTAAAACACAGACAAGTATTGTGCGCTTACCGTAACTGAAACACAGACAAGTGGTGTGTGCTTACCATAACTGAAACATGGACAAGTGGTGTGTGCTTACCGTAACTGAAACACAGACAAGTGGTGTGTGCTTACCGTAACTGAAACACAGACAAGTGGTGTGTGCTTACCGTAACTGAAACACAGACAAGTGTCATGTGCTTACCGTAACTGAAACACAGACAAGTGGTGTGTGCTTACCGTAGTGTACATGTTGAACGCATCAACGGGGCTGATAATGCAAGTGACTTCTGGAAGGCTGGAATCTGATGGCTGGGTATACAAAAATCAAAGATAGGTTTTATAAATAATAATTGTGAATACACACATATCAAAGATAAGTTATGTAAATGTGAATACATATAACTCAAATATCCGTTATATAAATATATTATAATCATTGTGGATACACACAAATCAAATATAGTTATATAAATAATTGTGGATACACAAAAATCAAATATAAATACATTATAATCTCTGTGAATGCATATAAATCAAAGATACATTATATAACTACATTACAATCGCTGTGGCTACACACAAATCAAACATGAAAGTGACAATATAATCAAGTCCGATCTTGAGCAGTGAAGATCGGCTGTAATGAGTCTCCAATACCTGCTATCTTGTGTCTTCATGGTGTACTCATGCAGGCTTTTCCCAGTCCATCCCTTGATGTTGTCTGCCATTTGTACCATAGTCTTCCCCTGCATGTTTCATGTTCACCTCTCCCTCCAACAGATCATTTAACAAGGTGCTGTATCTCTGTAAATGGCCAGAGTACCTTCACTGCCTGACCTGATTTCATTCAGTACACTGTGTACAGTAAAATGTGTACATGTTGCATGTCCTTTGCAGGATGTTGCAATCAACACCCTCCTGGTTTATTTCTGAGGCAAGTTTACATTCAGTAGTTTGCCATGGCTTTCTGAACAGGAAGTCAAAATTGAAGTCTAACTGACCGGTGTAGGAATGATCCACGTACCCTGCATGTGTCATCATTATCATCATGTGCCGTGCTGATATGCATGGGCAGTCATGTTTGCCATCTTACACGATCATCTGAGTCTTGGATCAGGTCTGTTTACTTGTCCTGATTATGCCATGTAGTTAAGCCATTCAGGCATTTCTCTTTGCCTTCCCCTGGTTCATTTCCCATCAATTTTGCCAGTGGTTACTACTCCATAACGTAGGGGTTACGAACGCAGTTCTTAATCCTGCATACCTGCGTTCGAAACACAGCAGTGGGCAATTTGGCAGACTGCCTGGCGTTGGTTTTTTATGAAATGGTATGGATGCCAGTCATTCAGAAAGCAATGGCAAACTACTGAACGTAAACTTGCCAAGAGATCACAAACAGCCAAATAAGGCTAGGGTTGACTGCGACGCCCTGTAAAGAATAAGCAGCTAACTTTTTTACCAAGTTTTTAAGTTTATGGCTCCTCATAACTTGCCAAAAAACTCTTTATGTCTAATCTATCTATTTAATAATGCTTTTAATTTTTTTCTTATAGGACTACTCATTCATTTTGTTGTCTCTATCCAAGGTATTCTTTGCATCTACCAGAAAGATGAAGAGGAGAAGAAAGAAGAAGAAATAAAGTAACCAGCACCATTAGGATAACATTACGGTCTCTACTACTGCAGCTTCTTACCTGTATTCTCCTGCAGTAACCGTAGACACGCGAGCCGTCAGCGTTGGTCATCACAAAGGAGTAGGTCTCACTGTAAAGTTGTAGATACAAGCATAAATGAATGTCTGGCTAACTGGTGTTAACATATTGTTACATCCTGCTGCAGCCACTGCTTTTTCTTTCTATTCCATAACTGGTGTTAAGCACAATTTAACTACAAGTTGGTCTATCATTGAAGAATGACTGGACTGATTACAAATGAATTACAAACATTAATTTCTTGGTGTCTACACAAAATAGAAGAACTAACATATTATAACGGAATCACCAATGTGGAGCTCATGAAGAGAACTAGAAAATACCAGTGAATCTAAAGGTGAAGAAATAACATTGGTGTTAGAAAGGACATACATTAAGAAAACCTGAGAAAAGTATATTCTCTGGAATAGTGTATTCTCTGGAATCCACACTCCAAAAAAAAATTTAAACTGAGCAAGACCTAAAGGGCACGGAGAAGAAAAGTAGAAGCAGAAATTAATAATGCTGTTTGGTTCTCTCTAATTGTTGTATACAATGTTCTACCTTTATCAGCCTTTTCTAGGCAATTTTTGTTAGTTACTCTGGCAGTATTCAGAACATCTCCAATGCCTCCAAGCTCTCCCTATAATTGGTTTGTTCACATTCCATGATTCACTGCCATACAGCAGGACAGGTTCTATATAACATTTCAGCACTCTATTTTTGACATTTAATGACAGTGACTTATTACATAAGATACTTTTCATTTTCTTAAATGTAGCTTTTGCTTGACCTATTCTGCTCTGACTATTTTGCTTTTTCCATCTAATGTTATAATTTTCCCAAGTTGTATGAATTTATTGCCTTCTTTAAGCATTTTCTCTTCTACTGATCTCATTTTGAGGTTACTCTTTTCTTGGATATAACCATTATTTCTGTTCTCTTAATATTCAAGGAAAGTCCTTATTTTGCACTCTCTATTACTACAATGTCCAACAATTGCTGTAGATCTTTTGTGTTTTCCCATGACTAATAAGTTTAAAACAATATATTGGACAATTTATTGCCTGGCATTTTTCGTTGTATCTTGTCAGGTGCATACATTAGAAAAAGTTCAACACATACTACTGGCACCTGGCCATCTTGACAGATGATTGTTTGCTACATTGTGCTTCAAATAAGGCACAATAACCACTCCATATCACAAAGCCTGGGCTTTTATCACAGAGTTGCCCATGCAGCATGATTCCTCTCTTGGCCTGCCTAATTTACTCCAGAGGAAAGGTAACACCAATACATCTGGAACCAGACATGCTGCAGAAGCTGCCGGATCAGCAAAGCAATGCTCTAACTGTCCGCCTGTCGGAGCTTCCATCCTAGACCAGTTACCGACCAAGGCTTAGGGTCTGGTCTGCCCTGCCATGACATTTTATCTTCAGGTTACATTTCCTCACACCAGGGTAAGGCTTGTACCCTCCCAATTGCACTCCTCCACCCATAGCCCTTGACACAATGTGGGGTTTCGGATTTGGTTTATAAATGAAGCATTCTGTTTTATGACAGAACTCTTGGAAAACACGATGAAATTCAACCCAGGTTATGTTCACTTTATGTTAAGGTAGCCCATTGAACTTGTAGGGTCATGTAAAATATAGACTGTTATGAATCCTTGCTGCAAGCTTCTTTCAAGGGACAAAAGTGATAAATGTATTTCTGTGTGTGTGTGATTCCAGTAGTGTGTCTTAGTCCTTGATCTACCTTTGACTATCTGTCAGTTATCTTGCATTGACTCAATATCTGGATGTCATATCTCAGCATCTAGTTCTTATAACTCTGTGTCTAGTTGTCATCTCAACATCTGGATGTCATATATCAGCATCTAGTTCTTATAACTCTGTGTCTAGTTGTCATCTCAACATCTGATGTCATCTCCATGTCTAGTCCCCAATGTGTTGGTTGCCTTCCTTACATACTAGTCTTAGCTATTTATAGAATGCGTTACCACTGCCAAAACCTAACAAAGATCATTCCAAGATATGCTGCTACAGAATCATAACATTGCAGAACACTTGGCAAGCTACTGGAGAAAACTGTAGCACACAGACTGGCTCGTGACTTGGAACAACACGGCTGCTTCCCACCCACACTTGGTGGATACAGATGCAACAAAGAGTCAAGGCCTAATGCGGCAGTCTTTGCTCAGGATGTTTATGAAGGGTTTCAGAGCAGAGAAGAAACATGTGCGGCTGCCATAGAGGACGCATACAATAAAGTATCCTTCGAGCACTTGATGCAAATCCTTCTCAGACTGAAAGTGTACCTTCACCTTATATGATGGATAGCTGCAGTCATGTTCCAGAGGAAGGTGGTGCTAAGATGTGGGAGTTGGTCTTCTGAGCCGACAACGATATGTCCAGGATTGCCGCAGGGTTCACCACTGTCACCAATACTATTCAATGTGTATACGGTGCCGATCACTGAACAGTTGGATGGGAGGGATAGGACTTTGTCATTTGCTGACGACATCCTTGTGTATCGACAGGGTCGAGATAGGCAGGCAGTTGCCAATGGTATGCAGGGTGAACTAAATCAAATTTCCTCATGATGTGCTGAAACCGGTGCCCTTGTCAACCCTGCAAAGGAATCAGTTACATGGTTCTCCCTAAACAACCATATTGTGAAAACAGACCTGCCGGCAGTGGGGATCGATGGGAGTATTTTGAGTAGAACCCACTCGATGACACATCTTGGCATGAGGTTTGATCGTAGCCTGTCATTCAGAGATCATGTTGATTATGTCATAACGAAAGCTCGAAAAGGTTTGCCAATATTGAGCAAAGACTGTTAATACTTATATTCCAAGGACTGGTACTTTCACCAATCGAGTATGCCCTGGCCATCCTCACTGTCAGCCCTACACAGATTAGAAGACTTGAAAAGGTACAAAACGAAGCCATGCGCATCATTTTGGGCTGCACGAGAGACACCAGCTGTGTAGCAATGAGATACCTCCTTGACTTCCCGACCATGAACCACAGGATCAAGATCTGGAGAGCTTGTGCATACATAACAATAAGTGCAGATGAGCAGCACCCTCTAAATGAAGATATATTCAGAGAAAAGGGCGGCAGGCTAAAGAGGGGCAAGTCATGGATGGGTCGGGCAGAAGATGTCATCAGACAGGTCTGCAGTCCTACCAGTATCAACCCCGGCAAGGAATGGGTGCCTGTGCCTTCAGCGTTTAAGTGCACCTTCTCCTGCATTATCACACTTGACAGACGGTGCAGAGAACAGAACCCTGCCGCTGTCAATGCAGAGGTTAATTTGATCATCAATGAACACTCAGACAACCCCGAAGTGCTCATCTATACAGATGGATCTGTTGTAAAGCAGCATAGAAGTGCATGGGCATTTACAGCCCGTTCAGCGGACCGAACTGTTCAAGAATCCAGTGGTGCCCACTCCATGACCACGAGCAGCATGACGATGGAAGTGATGGCAGTTACACAGGCTTTCATATGGCTAGAATCACAGCATTATACCAATGTGTGTGTACTAAGTGATTCAATAAGCATGATTCGGAAAGTCGATGCAGAATCTGTATGTAGATAGTGGACTGATTCGCTGCGGAAGTCCGTTGTCCATAAGGTCACCTTCATCTTCGTCTCGGGACATGCGGGAGTCAAGGGAAATGAACGTGCTGATAAACTGGCTGGCTCTGCATCCCCTGCAGATGACCAGCCCATGGATCGCTCCGATGTTATTAACATCCTTAAAGAGATGTTGAGAACAGAGGACTTTGACGTCAGTGAATCCACTTCTTTGTCCAGGATGAGAGACTTGGGAGTATGAATTGGCACGGCCAGACACGAGAGGTATATCAGGAGGGGCCTCGTCAACAAACACAGAACTGGCACTATTAGCCACCAGATGCTGATGCATATGCTGTGGGGAGGATCTGAGCACCTAAGGACCTGTCCGGAGTGCAATGACAATACCCCAACTGATAACTGGTAAATGATAACAGAATGCGTTCATCATGCTTTGTTTATGGTTAAACTGCATTTTGGTCTTTTCTAGAATGCGATTGAACTGCGTTATCACTATCGGACAATAGTTAATAATAGTCTAAAAGAGCAATTAGAAACGATGAAGATCCTTCCAGAGGTTTCTTATTTCCCAATACATCATTCGTGATTCATCATACTTGCATAAGATTAATTTGTCCCCATCTGGCTGTTTATCATCAACCTGATTTGTAAAGTACAGACTTTCTAGAATTTACTCTCTTAAGATGTATTTTCCATCACAATAACAAGTTGACATGAACGCAGTTTATCTGAGTACTGATTCATCACTTCCTGTTAGTTCCTAACTCACGTTAGCTATTTATTCTTAACTTTGTTACAGTTAGATAATGGTTACCATATGGGATTTTAAAAAACCGTGCAATGAAAATGACTGTGTCGACTTTTAAGTTACTTTTTTAATTAATGCACAAACCAACTCTTTATTCTTCCTAAAATTTCAAAATTTACAAAAAGATCTCACCTTACGGGAACAGCCGAGCCGGGTTTAAATACAGAGGCATCTGGAAAGCAAAAACTGGGAACTGACAAGTTGCTGGAGACCTGTGTTAACAAATTATAGCAACTTACAGCAACACATATAGCAACAATTAAAAAAAGAAATATATGTTAATGAGGAAAAAGTGGAGGTGGTGGAAAATTTTGAATATCTTGGGTTAATTACTTACCAACAACAGTGTCACAATGAAAGAAATTAAATGACAACTATCAATTGCTCTTCAAAGACTAAAACAATTGAATAAATTATGGGATGGGACAGATAGAACTACAAAAATTAAATTTTTTAGAGCATGCATCTTTCCCATTGCGAGACCTGGACACTTACTAAACGAGCTGAAAAGTGCATAATTACCTTTGAATATAAATGTTACAGACAAGTTCTAAGAATATCTTGGGTAAAGAAAATAACAAATGCAGCCATACTTCAAGAGCTGAATATTGAAGAAGGTTGGCTATTAAAGACGATAAAACAAAGAAGATTGAAATATTTTGGTCACTTGAAACGTCACGGAAGTTTGGAGAGAACAATAGTGGCGGGGTATATGCCTGGGAAGAGAGGAAGAGGAAGGCCAAAGAGAAGATGGATGCAGGATGTGGCGGATGATCTTCAGATGGGTGTATCGGATGCGGGACATCTTGCTTATAATCGGGAGGTTTTCCGGAAGGTTGTTACGGGAGCGAAGTTCTGCAAAGGACATGCTACTGAATGAATGAATAACAACAATTATAGCAACAGCAAATTACTTATTGCCAAGCTGTGTAAGCTTTCCATGTAAGTCTTTCCATCTTCCCATGCCTCTCTTGTCTTGTATTTTCCCACATATTGTTAAATTCCCTCTCCCACCCCATCTGTTCTTGACGTGCCTCATGGATTTCATTTATAATTCAGCTAGTATACCTCGGCTGACCCCCCTCTATATATCCATATGTAATGATTTGCACACCTTCGGCTCCACAGTTTCATATTTGGCACATGTCACAATTGAACTTCATTGCCTTCCTAGCAACGAAGTTTGAGTATTGGCCTATCAACGTGTCATACCTAGACATTTTCTGTTTATCTTTTAATGTAGTAAATGTTCTCATTTCATGTTTTTCGTAGATCTGTTTGTGTTGATCCCGATGAAGATTTTTATTATCAAAATATCAATTTGTTGTGTCGTAGTATAACTTATTTTTATATTGTTTTTTTTTAAATAAATCATCACTGATTTCTTTCCCCTGTGATTTACGGTTGCTACATTGGAGTTCGCTGTAAGGTATGTACATTATCTCTCACGTTTTCTGAGGAGTTACATGTACCTAAATGTTTTTATTTTCTGTTCTCAACAATGTCATTTGTCTGTTCATTATAATTCTGATGAGTTATACTGTTAGACAAACAGCTCTCAATACCGTAGTATTTGTTTTCTTCTATGTATGCTTGACTTTAGATATCTCTTAAGAATTCTCTTCCTCATCTTTAATGACAATAATATGTTATATAAAATATACATCTTGTACAGAAATGACATATATTCTATCAATGGACATAATATGTATGGTTACTGAGAGAATCAATGTATACAGTATCAAACACAAGTAATGTCTAAGCCTGTGTGTACACAGACATTATGCGTAGCATATTTAACATTCAATTAACAGAAAAAAAGGTGTTAAAGGGCACAAGGATCTACTTCATTGCATCAGGTATTATCCTGTATAGCTCAGTCTCTCTCACAGAGCAGCTAATCGCCTGCCAAAAGCGTCAAACAGAGCACAAACTTTATAGTTCCGGTTATTTATTGTTTTACATTTGCTCGCTTTGAACTCAAGTGTAGTCTATACACGTGCTACTACTTACAATGCATTGGACTGATTTTTGTGTGTGGATTAGCTTTCCCTATTATCTGTGTCCCTTGCCATCAGGCAAAGCCATCCGACTTCTGAGGTACTTGTAATTTACATCCCCAAAGTCAAGGACGGACAGTCCAACTGACCAGTGTAGGGGTTGAACCTGATACCTCGGCATCATCACACTGCATGTTTCTTCTTCTTCTGCTGTGATCATCCGGATTTTTTTTCCGGATGTGACTGTGTTGTGCCTGTTTACAGCAGAGCTGCGTTCTTGCGCCGTTAGGCCGACACATTCGACTTCTGCGGGCATTTGTTGACCGGGTTAACCTTCCCAGTGACACTGCATGTTTAAGAACCAGCGTTCTTATCCATTCAGCCATGCTAACCTCCAGTTCTGAGGATGATCCCGGGGTCTCAAAACAAAGTGCACTCGAGAACTGAATGATGGAGTCCAAAAAAATACCCACGACTGCCAGAGCATAAGGCAGATAGTTTAACCACTGTCTAAGGTTGATCAGACATGAAACAAGTTAGAGATTAACCAAAGAATGCTCAAACAGGTGTCTAGTCTCAAACATTGATTCAATTATTCCATATGAAACATACAGTGAAGCCATAGATGACTGAACCGATACAACCACTGGATAGAATGTATACAAAATGCAACACATAATGTACAGTATAGATGACTGAACCGCTACAACCACAGAGATTGTAGACAAGATCAAACATACAGTCTACAGCACTGATGACAAATCCAGCCACTATACATAAAAATGCACATAACAGCAAACATACAAGTATTTCATTTTGCATGTGTACAGTAATAATTATACTACAGCAAACATATAGCTATCACACAGATGTCTAATTCTGTACATACACTATATCACATATACAGTGATGGCATTACGCTTAATTCTGTACATACATTACAGCAAAAATATAAAGAGATGGCATATATGTTAATTCTGTACATACATTACAGCAAATATAAAGAGCTGGCATATATGTTAATTGTGTACATAAATCATAGCAAACACACAGTGATGGCTACCAGGGCTATATATAGAAGTGAACCTTGATAGCCATACAGTGAACAGACTGATGCCTATCTCAGTAGCCACAGTAGCTCAGCTGTTGGCTCGGTGATAGTCACAGTAGCTCAGCTGTTGGCTCGGTGATAGCACAGTAGCTCAGTTGTTGGCTCGGTGATAGCCACAGTAGCTCAGCTGTTGGCCCAGTGATAGCCACAGTAGCTCAGCTGTTGGCCCGGTGATAGCCACAGTAGCTCAGCTGTTGGCCCAGTGATAGCCACAGTAGCTCAGCTGTTGGCCCGGTGATAGCCACAGTAGCTCAGCTGTTGGCCCTGGTGATAGCCACAGTAGCTCAGCAGTTGGCCCAGTGATAGCCACAGTAGCTCAGCTGTTGGCCCGGTGATAGCCACAGTAGCTCAGATGTTGGCCCGTTGATAGCAACAGTAGCTCAGCTGTTGGCCTGTTGATAGCTACAGTAGCTCAGCTGTTGGCCCGTTGATAGCTACAGTAGCTCAACTGTTGGCCTGTTGATAGCTACAGTAGCTCAGCTGTTGGCCCGTTGATAGCCACAGTAGCTCAGCTGTTGGCTCGGTGATAGCTACAGTAGCTCAGCTGTTGGCCCGTTGATAGCTACAGTAGCTCAGCTGTTGGCCCGTTGATAGCCACAGTAGCTCAGCTGTTGGCCCGTTGATAGCCACAGTAGCTCAGCTGTTGGCCCAGTGATAGCCACAGTAACTCAGCTGTTGGCCCGTTGATAGCTACAGTAGCTCAGCTGTTGGCCCAGTGATAGCTACAGTAGCTCAGCTGTTGGCCCGTTGATAGCCACAGTAGCTCAGCTGTTGGCCCGGTGATAGCCACAGTAGCTCAGCTGTAGGCCCGGTGATAGCCACAGTAGCTCAGCTGTAGGCCCGGTGATAGCCACAGTAGCTCAGCTGTTGGCCCGGTGATAGCCACAGTAGCTCAGCTGTTGGCCCGTTGATAGCTACAGTAGCTCAGCTGTAGGCCCGTTGATAGCCACAGTAGCTCAGCTGTTGCCCGTTGATAGCTACAGTAGCTCAGCTGTTGGCACGTTGATAGCTACAGTAGCTCAGCTGTTGGCCCGTTGATAGCTACAGTAGCTCAGCTGTTGGCCCGTTGATAGCTACAGTAGCTCAGCTGTTGGCCCGGTGATAGCCACAGTAGCTCAGCTGTTGGCCCGAGGTCATGTGTTAAAATCTTCAATGAGACGGATATTTGTTTAACTGACCTGGAATCGAGGGTCAGCAAGTCTAAAATGGCTACCAAAGAAGTGAAGGCAGCCGGCAAAAGACTGACCACTCCACCGAGAGTGAGAGTAAGTGAGTGCATGTGTGTACACGCTGGTATGCATGGACATGTGTGTGCACTCAACAATAACAAAAAACAATATGTTTGCTCACCAAGTCAAGGACCAAGGTTCAATCCCCTAGGAGTGGCAGGGTTCATTATTTCAACCAGTATGATTCTGGGATAAACCCAGTATGGCTCTGGAGTTGACCCAGTAGGGCTCTGGGGGTTGACCCAGTAGGGCTCTGGGGGTTGACCCAGTATGGTTCTGGGGGTTGACCCAGTAGGGCTCTGGAATCAACCCAGTATGGCTCTGGAATCAACCCAGTATGGCTCTGGAACCAACCCAGTATGGCTCTGGGATCACCCCAGTATAGCTCTGGGATAAACCCAGTATGGCTCTGGGATAAACCCAGTATGGCTCTGGAATCAACTCAGTATTTCTCTGGGATCACCCCAGTATGGCTCTGGAATCAACCCAGTATGGCTCTGGGATCAACCCAGTATGGCTCTGGGATAAACCCAGTATGGCTCTGGGATAAACCCAGTATGGCTCTGGGATAAACCCAGTACGGTTCTGGGATCAACCCAGTATGGCTCTAGAATCGACCCAGCCTCGTGACATGGGTACCACATATAATATGATAACATATAAGTCAAGGATGCCTGTCCACACCATGAGGTGTGCTGGCTATATGGTGCTAACCCTATCTGTCTAGATCAATCAACACTTGATGGGGGGATTCAGTCAATATTAAGCCAGCGCCTTATCTTCCCAGGTTGACACGAGAGCCCAGGTCACAGAAAAAAATACCAGCCCCAATAGGGATTCGAACACATGGCCACCAGGCCGGCATGCAACCTTGTCAGCTAATGCGCTGCTGTGGCTAACAATACAGTAAAAACACAAATATATAATACACTGTCTTCTATTAACTCAGTGGTGTAGGAAGGGGGGGGGGGGTGTCTTGAGCCTGAGGAATTAAGACCGCCTGGCTAGTGCAGTCATCGCAAACTATGCAGGTTGGGTTTTCTTTTTCTCCACAACAGAAAAAAATCCACACTTTACTGAGGATTCGAAACCGGATCACCCAAAAGAGAACCCTGCATTGTTAGTTACTCGGCCAGCCACTCCTCATATAATACACTAATATGTGTAATATAAATATATATTACCAATATATTTATAACAAATATTTTAAACCAATAACTGTTTTCTAGTCTAACTACTAAAATACCCTGAAGGTAAGGCAGCCTGTGTGTGATGTTGATGAAGTAAGAATATCTCTACACTCATGAGTGGAGTAAAGGTCCCTGTATATACCTTAAGGCACACTGGACACAAGGTGCTGTGGTCATATTTGTATAAACCCAACGGCAGTCGGTGTGTGATGTGGTCAGCACCACGCCGGCTCATTTGACTTCTCAAGACATTTCCTGATACCCATGTTAGGTTCAGTCGACCTCAGAGCTCATTTCAGTTTTTATTTTGAGTTCGCTCGCTTTGAACTCAGCCATAGACTGTACACAGTACGTCAAGTAGTGTTGGACTGAATTTTGCATGTGAATTAGCTTTCCCTATTAACAGTGTCCCTCGCCATCAGGCGAACCTACTCCGACTTCAGAGGTGCTTGTAATTTACGTCCCCAAGTCAAGGACGATAGGTCAACATTTTAGTCCAACTGTCCGGTGTAAGGGCTGAACCCCTTACCTCAGGATCAGCACACCGGATGTTATAAGAAAGGTCAGTTTTAAATATCTGCCTTGATGCAGATTTGAACCCATGATCACTGGGCAGGCAGCATCCAGCCACTACGCTACCACAGCTCCTACTTATGAGCAGAGGACTGACAATAAATGAATGAGGATTATTATTATTATTATTATTATGTTGTTGTTTTTGTTGTTTTCATCTTGCTTTGAACTCAAGCGTAGTTCATACACGTGCTACAACTTCTAATACACTGGATTGATATTTGCGTGTGAATTAGTTTTCCCTATTACCAGTGTCCCTCAGCCATCAGGCGATTCCACTCTGACGTCGGAGATATTTGTAATTTACGTCCCCCAAGTCCAGGACGAGAGGTCAACATTTTAATCCAACTGACCAGTGTAAGGGTTGAATCCACTATCTTGGCATCAGCACATCGGATGATTAAGAACAAGAGCTCTTATCCAATCGGCCATATTCACCTCCATTTATTAATATTATTAACATGATATCAACTAAGCATGAATAAACATGGGGATACATAGCATAAATATGCAACCGTGATATAAAATGGTGCAAGAAACTGTATAACTAGCATTCTACTGTGTATGTTTTTGTTTTTGTCTGGATATCTACTGCTTGTTTTCTTGTCCTTTATATTGAATATGAAGCTGGATTAACTGTGATAAGATTATACAAAAGTAATGAATAATAATACAGGAGAACAGAAAATGAAAAAGGTCATATATGCACAAAAACTACAAGAAATTCTTCTTCTTCTTCATCATCATCTTCTTTTTCTTCTTCTTCTTTCTTTGTCATCTTCTTTTTCTTTGTCATCTTATTCTTCTTCTTTTTCTTCTTTCTTCTTCTTTTCTTCTTTCCGCTTCATCTTCTTCTTCAGCTTTCTCCTTCTTCCTCTGCCTCTCTAGCCTAGTATTTTCCCACGTTAAGACTAGTTTCTCTATTCTACACCTTCATACTTTCTGTTGATATGCTTCATAACTTTTATTTACCTTTTCTTTATGGTTTTCACAAGTGGTCTTTTAACACACAGCTCTTAATAAAAATTCCTTTCGGAATAGTGATTATTTTATATCAGCTGTGGCTGTACAATTCTGTGTTGTTGTTTTTTTCTGGATTTGGTTGGATAAAGTAATGTTCTAACTTTTTTTCATGCACATATTTATACATTTTTATATACAGGCACCTTGCTGTCTTGACAGATGATAGTTTGTTACATTGTGCTTCAAAACAGCATAATAACTACAACCCATGGTGGTAGTAAATGTGACCGATCAACCATTTCACAGTAAATGTTAGTCCACAATATAGCTGTGTGTAGTTATATTAAGGCCTGTCTGTCATTGTTTTTTTCATTGCTGATGAAAGCTTTCTAACCACAACATCCAATTTATCATTTGTGTTCTTGAAAAGTTTGCCTCCTCCAGTTTCTGTTTTTCTTAAGTTTATTTGTTTTTTTCCTATGCTGCATCTTTTGCAGGAAGTTGCGATTAACCCCCCGGTTGATTTACCAGGCAATGTTACTTTCTTTCAGGAGTTTGTCATTGCTTTCTGAATGAGAAATCAACACTCAAGTCCAACTGACCAATACAGTGAACGAACCCTGAACCCCTCCATTGTATTGGAAGTTACAGTGTAAGAGCATCAAGCCCCACAGCCATACTGATGTCTATTTTACTCCTTAATACATGCCAGTCAATACATCTGAGTTTGCTGAACTTGTTACTGGCAACGTACAGGGTCAGGCAGAGAAGAAATATCACTTCACTTCATTAACTTTTTAAGTGTCACTTCATTTACTGTTTAAAAGTGACTTGATTAACTGTTTACAAGTGTCACTTCAATAACTGTTTAAAAGTGTCACTTGATTAACTGTTTAAAGGTGTCACTTGATTAACTGTTTAAAAGTGTCTATCTTCTCACATCTCTTCATTAACTGTTTAAAAGTGTCACTTGATTAACTGATAAAGGTGTCACTTGATTAACTGTTTAAAGGTGTCACTTGATTAACTGTTTAAAAGTGTCTATCTTCTCACATCTCTTCATTAACTGTTTAAAAGTGACTTGATTAACTGATAAAGGTGTCACTTGATTAACTGTTTAAAGGTGTCACTTGATTAACTGTTTAAAAGTGTCTATCTTCTCACATCTCTTCATTAACTGTTTAAAAGTGTCATTGCGTTAACTGTTTAAAAATGTCACTTCAATACCTGTTTAAAAGTGTCAATTCAATAACTGTTTAAAAGTGTCAATCTTCTCATATCTCTTCATTAACTGTTTAAAAGTGTCACTTCATTAACTGTTTAAAGGTATCACTTGATTAACTGTTTAAAGGTGTCACTTGATTAACTGTTTAAAAGTGTCACTTGATTAACTGTTTAAAAGTGTCACTTGATTAACTGTTTAAAAGTGTCTATCTTCTCACATCTCTTCATTAACTGTTTAAAAGTGTCACTTGATTAACTGATAAAGGTGTCACTTGATTAACTGTTTAAAGGTGTTACTTGATTAACTGTTTAAAAGTGTCTATCTTCTCACATCTCTTCATTAACTGTTTAAAAGTGTCATTGCATTAACTGTTTAAAAATGTCACTTCAATAACTGTTTAAAAGTGTCAATTCAATAACTGTTTAAAAGTGTCAATCTTCTCATATCTCTTCATTAACTGTTTAAAAGTGTCACTTCATTAACTGTTTAAAGGTGTCACTTGATTAACTGTTTAAAAGTGTCTATCTTCTCACATCTCTTCATTAACTGTTTAAAAGTGTCACTTCATTAACTGTTTAAAAGTGTCACTTCATTAACTGTTTAAAAGTGTCACTTCCATAACTGTTTAAAAGTATCATTCCATTAACTGTTTAAAAGTGTCACTTAATTAACTGTTTAAAAGTGTCACTTCAATAACTGTTTAAAAGTATCTCTTCATTAACTGTTTAAAAGTATCACTTCATTAACTGTTTAAAAGTGTCACTTCATTAACTGTTTAAAAGTATCACTTCAATAACTGTTTAAAAGTATCACTTCATTAACTGTTTAAAAGTATCACTTCATTAACTGTTTAAAAGTATCACTTCATTAACTGTTTAAAAGTGTCACTTCATTAACTGTTTAAAAGTGTCACTTCAATAACTGTTTAGACATGTCTATCTTCTCACATCTCTTCATTAACTGTTTAAAAGTGTCACTTCAATAACTGTTGAAAAGTGTCTATCTTCTCACAACTCTTCATTAACTGTTTAAAAGTGTCAGTCAATCTTGCATGCCTTGATGCATATTGGGGATAAGGTGCCAGCTCCATATTTGTACAGACCAATCAGCACACAACCGGTGATGTGGTCAATATTTGTACAGACCAATCAGCACACAACCAGTGATGTGGTCAATATTTGTACAGACCAATCAGCACACAACCGGTGATGTGGTCAATATTTGTACAGCCCAATCAGCACACAACCGGTGATGTGGTCAATATTTGTACAGACCAATCAGCACACAACCGGTGATGTGGTCCATATCTGTACAAGCCAATCAGCACACAACCGGTAATGAGGTCAATATCAAGCCGGCCCCTTCTACTTCCTAGAACATCTCCTGGTACCCATTTTAGACTTGGCCAACCTGACAGGTCAGTTTTTTTTTTTAAATCCCCCACCTTGATATAGAATCGAACACACAGACACCAGACTGGCAGGTAAGCATGCTAACCACAGCTCTATGGATATTTGCTGTGTTAAGCTTACATAATGAAAGCAGTGGGTCTGAATAATATCCCCACAGTGTAACTGAAACTGAAAAACAACCAACAAGACACTACACCAAAAACAGAAAACATGAAATCTCTGAATAAGGTAACATTTCAACATAAGTTTGAGTAAATGACAAAACTTGGACAGAATTTTCTGGCAAAAGTTGGTTTTAGTGCACCTAATTCTACTGCTTGGTCATGGCAACAACAATTTGAGCAAATGAGAAAACTTGGATACAATTTACAAGCAAAAGCTTGTTTGAGTGCAAAAATTCAACTGCATTCTTTTTTCATTCACTTGAAATTTGTCTTTAACTGCAATATTGTCTCTAGTGTGAATTTAAATTTCATGGTGTGTTTGCATGGCATCCTGCTTTCTGTGGAGCACCTCCTGGCTGGTTGCCTCCATTTTCAGCACCCTTCCTTTGTTACAGTAAACTGTGGTCTTACATTTAGATATTTTTTTAAAATGTATTTGGTCTTTTGTGCTCACATTCTTTGAACTTAAGCGTAGTCCATACATACTATTTTATAGTAGTGATGGACTGAATTTTGCGTGTGGATTATCTTTCCCTATTAAGTGTTCCTCACCATCAGGCGAACCCACTCGGACTTCAGAGGGTAATTTATGTCCCCAAGTCAAAGACGACAGGTCAATGTTTTAGTCCAGATGTCCGGTTGTAGATGTAGGGGGTGAACTGCTTACCTCGGCATCAGCACACCGGATTTTTAAGAATATGCATTATTATCAATTCGGCTATGCAGACCTGCACATTTAGATATGTATGTATATCATACATGTTTGCGCATGTATGCGCGTACATACATATCTAGAGCTGTTTGGTTTTACAGCGCCAGAGACTCGCCGTCACCCCTTCACCTGTCAGTTAAAACAGTTCCACCGCATGAAGGCCAGGTGTTGAACTTCTGCTGCCAAAGGTGATGAATGCACAAGCCATGAGGGCACTCACCCCAGCTCTGAACCCCCAGCTATAACAGTAATTTGGAACCATTCTACTGCCTGATCCAGCAAGTATCTTTAAATGGCAGTGGGAAGAAGGGCAGAAGCCAGAAGAACAACAGTAACAACATTTCAAGGGCGGCTGAAAGGTTCTGAACTTCAGTATGAAGCAGTCAAAGCATGTACCCCGAAACTGGTGTAAACTTAAGTCCTTCTTTATGTATTCACCCAACAGGGCCATGGACTTCTCCCATCTATTCTTCACCAATCTGATGCCTGACTGTAGAACTCCTCAGACTTGAATCCGGAATCGCCGGGAGTTGTGGCGTGCTCCTGTAATCCAGCTACTTGGAGGCTTGAGTTGGAGGACGGCTTGAGGGTGGGGGTTCTGCTCTCGGGCGTGCCATGTCGATCAGGTGTCCACACTAAGCCCGGCATCAATATGGCGATCTCCCGGGAAGGTTAACCCGGTCAACAAATGCCCGCAGAAGTCGGATGTGTCGGCCTAACGGCACAAGAACGCAGCTCTGCTGTAAACAGGCACAACGCAATCACATCCGAAAAAAAACTCCGGATGAACGCAGAAGAAGAAGAATAATCCGGAATCAAGTCTCCAGTTCAGTTACAAAGTTATTCCCCCTTAGGAAAAAACAACACCCACGAAGCAGATTCTTCATATTTGGAAACTGGAAGAGGTACCTTGGTGCAAAGTGTAGAAACATGAAACATTTGCTCCATGGGCATTGTGTTTCCAACAACCATGACTTGATAACTGAAGGGGAAAGCTGGTTCCAGGCCCAGATGGGGGAGTTCTACTATCAGGAGATTGGTGAAGAAGAGATGAGAGAAGTAGACGGAGAGTTCTACAATCAGGAGATTAGTGAAGAAGAGATGGGAGAAGTAGATGGAGAGTTCTACAATCAGGAGATTAGTGAAGAAGAGATAAGAGAAGTAGACGGAGAGTTCTACAATCAGGAGATTGGTGAAGAAGAGATGAGAGAAGTAGACAGAGAGTTCTACAATCAGGATATTGGCGAAGAAGAGATGGGAGAAGTAGATGGAGAGTTCTACAATCAGGAGATTAGTGAAGAAGAGATAAGAGAAGTAGATGAAGAGTTCTACAATCAGGGCAACAGACTGACAAAGAAGAGATGAGAAAAGTAGATGAGAGAAGTAGATGGAGAGTTCTAAAATGAGAGCAACAGATCTATGAAGAAGAGATGAGAGAAGTATATTAGGAATTCTACAACTCTACAATTCTGGTAAAATCTAGTGCAATGAAGATGATCCCCTCTCTTCTTCAACCTTTTATTCTGTGCCCCCCCCCCCCCCCCCCCCCCCCCACTCCCTCCAGCTGATCGCTTGTAATTCTTCTTCTTCTTCTTCTTCTTCGTTCATCCGGAGTTTTTTTCCGGATGTGATTGCGTTGTGCCTGTTTACAGCAGAGCTGCGTTCTTGCGCCGTTAGGCCGACACATCCGACTTCTGCGGGCATTTGTTGACCGGGTTAACCTTCCCGGGGGTTTCTTAGGACGTTTGACTCTCACTGTTGTGGTGTTATCCCCCATCCCAGCTGGTCCATATAGAACAGCCAAAGATCCTGGTCAGCCCTCAAGGGAAGGCAGGGGCAGACCATGGGCATTCCCCGCCATCCAAGGAGGCTTCCATACTTGCAGAGCCGATACATAGCGCTCTGGTACTGGGCTCACCCAAGGAATCGTCACGTCCTGCACATGGCTGCTTAGCCTCACTTCCGTATATTGGGCCTTCCGTTCACCATAGGCTGTTCTTCCGGAAACCAGAAGTATGCAGTCTGCAGATGACATCCACACAGTGAGCTTTCGATTCGGACTTTCCATGTAATGGATTTGCTAGCCAAGCAATATTCCATTTCGTGCCACTAGGACACTTTTCCACCTTTTATGAAGCCCACACAGTGGGCTTTTGATTCAGACTTTCCACGTAATGGATTTGCTATCCAAGCAATATTCCATTTCGTGCCACTAGGACACTTTTCCACCTTTTATGAAGCCCACACAGTGGGCTTTTGATTCGGACTTTCCACGTAATGGATTTGCTATCCAAGCAATATTCCATTTCGTGCCACTAGGACACTTTTCCACCTTTTATGAAGCCCACACAATGGGCTTTTGATTTGGACTTTCCACGTAATGGATTTGCTATCCAAGCAATATTCCATTTCATGCCTCTGGGTCTTCATGCACCTTTAAATGTCAACCTGTATATAGTTAAAGTAATCTGCGGTCAACTTTAGCTTGTTGATATCTCCATAGAGCTTGTCCTCAAATGAAGCAGGTGTGGGCCAAAATATCTTTCTCTGTTCTGCATACGTTGGGCAATCCTGCAGCAAATGTTTTGCTGTCATTTTTCCAGTTCTACAATTACATTCATCGGTATCTCCTATCTTTAGTTTATTGAACAAGTGGTATTTCAGCCTGTTATGTCCTGTGCGGAGTCTGAAGATTGCTACTTGTTCTCTTCGGTCGAGTTTGTAATATGCATCATCCTTCTGATGGCCTGGATGCTCTGATTCCCATTTGGTTCTATAAGTGCTTTTTATCAACCTCTTTGCCTCATTATAGGTTATGTCTATGTCAGGCTGTGGTAGTCGTCCGCCCTCTTTTGCCAGTCTGTCAGCCTCTTCGTTTCCAGGTATACTGCAATGTGATGGGATCCACTGTATTACAACTTTTTTGGATTTCTGGCATAGACCATGGAGTGCTGCTCTTAGGTCAGTTAGTTCTGTGCTGTTATTGCTCTTCAGTATTGAGACAGCTGACTTTGCATCTGTGAAGATAGCTATTTGCTTCTCTTTATTTTCCTCCATCAGGAGCATTTCTGCTGCAGTTTTCAGAGCCTCTACCTCCGCTTTGAAGTTACTTGAAAATTTTCCAGTTGCCATTGAATGTGTTTTTTTCGCTCCATTTTTTAAATTTAGGAGAATTCCTCCTCCTCCATTCTCTATTGAATTTTTGGCTGATCCATCTGTATATGCATGGGTCCAATTCCTGCTTGGGTAATGTTCTTTTATGTAGTTTAGGGTTATTTCTCTTCTTTCGGTTTCATGCTGAGTGTTCTTTTTCTCAATACCAGGAATGTTTTCTATCATCTCAGGCAGTTGCTGCTGTCTCCAAGCTGGGAACTTGTGTGCATTGTGTATGGGCTTGACTGTTGATATGTTAAGAATAGGATCTGACCTAATCCTTCGTTTTGCAGTTTCTACAAAGTTGCTACGCTTCAGTCTTCCCTTTCCAAAACCATTAAATCTGTTGTACATAGGGTGGTCTGTCAATCTTCTAAATTTTTCAGCTTGTTGCTGGGCTCTGCTATCTCTTCTATCCTGCATTGGTTGTAAACAAGTGATCTTTTCTAATTCATTAATAGGCGTTGTCTTCAGGCTTCCAGTTATGATTCGCATTCCTTGATTTTGGACTCTACTTATTTTGTTAAAGTTTGACTTAGCTGCTGTTGCCCAAGCTGCAATGCCATATTCCAGTACTGGCCTCACCCGTCCCAGTATATAACTTCTTGAGAACTTTCTCATCTGCTCCCCATGTTGTACCAGCAAGCTTTTTCATGATTGCCATTCTTTGCCTTGCTCTTGTTCGATTTTTCTCAACCTGTGTCTTCCATGTCAGGCGACGATCAAAGGTGACTCCTAGATAGTTTGGATTTTCTTCATGGCGCAATATTTTTCCATTCAATACCAGCTTAGGTTGCTGAGTTTTAGTTGAGAGGGAGAACACTGTGCATGTTGTTTTCTCCTCACTTATCTTCACTAGCCATGATTTTGACCAGTCCTCTAGCGCTAATAGGGCTTGCTGTATTCTGCTGTTAGCTGTACTAATATATTCTTCAGATGTCCATATGGCTAGGTCATCTGCAAAGGATGATGTGTGTACTCTGGCTGGAAAATTTTCCGTGATGTCGTTTATATATGCTAGGAATAATGTTGGTGAAAGAACTCCTCCTTGGGGGACACCTTGCTCCAACAGCATCATTTTGCTGGTTTGTCCTTGTACTTTTGTCCTGGCAGTTCTGTTCTCAAGGTAGTGGCTGATCCATTTGTACATTTTTCCAGCAAACATGCATTTTTTGCAGTTTTACTTTCAGTCCTTCCTTCCATACTTTATCAAATGCTTTTTCTAAATCTATCCAGACTGCTAGTGTGTGCTTTTTCTCTTGGAAGGCATCCTCTATTTCCTGAGCTATATAGGTTATTTGATCTTCAGTAGATCTGTACTTTCTGAATCCTGCTTCCCCTCTGCCGTGCGTCCACCTTGACGAGGTAGAGGGGCTTGAGCGTTCCAATGACCCCAAGAGCTATGCCGACGGTAGCACAGCTACTGGTAGGGTCACCCATGTCGGACAGGTCAAGGGAGAGGGACCAGACGAAGTGACGCACAAACCTGCTGCCTTGTAGGTAGACTGGGGACAGTCAAAGGCTAGGGAAAGCATCCCGAACAAATGCTTGTCGAAATCGGATGTACTGAGCCACAGGCTTGACAAAGAAGTGCAACGTAACTTTATCATTTCATGATGCCACAGATGAAAATTAATCGTTATGGTGCTAATCCCGTGAAGTCCCATCAGGCGGTGATAGTGCCGGGCCCCCTGCCTCGAGGGGGTCCACCCATGACTACTGGTGGTCACCTTCCCCTGTGCTGTGGAGTCAAGGCACAGAGGAGTAGGTTAAGAGCTATTGACCAAACACCCCGGACACTCAACATACTACAATGGAATGCAGAAGGAGTTTATAACAAGAAAGCCTCCCTAACACAGCGTCTTCATAAAGATAGAATAGATGTGGCATGCATTCAAGAGACACACCTCAACGCCAATCGCACATTTTCAGTCGAGGGATATCAGGCCACACGTTTCGACCGCGAAGGACACAAAGGAGGAGTTGTAATACTTACACGAAATACAATACCTTGCAGCGAAGTATCTGTGATCTCTGACAACCAAACGGAAATTATAGGTGTTGATATAATGATAAAGGACGTGAAAATAAGAATTTACAATCTGTATAGCCCAGGCAGATAAGGATCTTACACTCTCAAACATGAAATAACTGACACAAATTGCATTGTTGTCGGAGACTTTAATAGCCGTTCAGAAAGATGGGGATACCCAGATACTGACAAAAGAGGAGATGAAGTGGAGGACTGGGAAATAGACTCAAATCTCCATCTACTCAACAAAGCGGATGACACACCGAGCTTCTACTCCAGAAGATGGATTACCACTTCTACTCCAGACTTAGCTTTCTGCACAGGAGACATCCTCCACAAAATCGATCGCCATGTGCTGGACCAATTAGCAGGTAGTGACCACAGACCAATCAAGCTTGTAATAAATATGGAGTATGTTCCACAGGAGCAAAAGCCTTTGCCCCGTTGGAATTACAAACGAGCAGATTGGGACAGATTTGCCATACTAACAGACAAATATTGTGAAAACATAAATACACGATATGGCAACATGAAGCAAATGGTGGAAAGTCTAAACAGAGCAATAATACAGGCGGCCACTGAGTCTATTCCAAGAGGAGCAAGGAAAAATTACAAACCATACTGGACTGAAGAACTACAATTTTTGGAGGACAAAGTTGAAGATGCTAGGAAGACCGCAGAGAGAGAACAAACAACTGAAGCGAACATCTCTCTCAAAGCCATCTCAGCAAAATATAAAAGAACAGTAAATCAAACAACAAGAGATTGTTGGAGGAAAAAAACAGAAAACCTGAATTTTGACAGGGATGGAAACAAACTATGGAAACTAGTGAAAGCCATGAACAATGAAGGACCTAGAAACAAACAAATAACAATTAAACAAGGAAATGCCTTGCTTACAGGAAAAAAGGCTGCAAATGCACTAATGGAACACTATGCCAGTGCAAACCACATTGATATTACAGCCGAACAGAAGAAAGCAATCAAAGATAAACAGATACATCATAGATATACAGAGACAGCAGCAGAATATATGATGGCAAATCTAACAATGGAAGAAATGGAACAGGCAATGAATACCCTAAAAAAGAAGACATCACCAGGAAAGGATGGAATCACAAATGAAATGCTAATAGGACTAGGCACTAAGGCAAAAAAGAAACTACTAGCAGTCCTAAATTACAGCTGGAAGAGAGGGAATAGTCCCACAGGCATGGAAGGAAGCTATACTAATACCAGTCCCAAAGAAAGGAAAAGACCTGGAAGAACCAAATGGCTATCGACCTATCAGTCTACTTAGCTGTGTAGGAAAATTAATGGAACGCATTATCAATGGCAGGCTAACATGGCATCTGGAAGAAAACAAACTCTTAACACCACACCAAGCAGGATTCAGAAAGTACAGATCCACTGAAGATCAAATAACCTATATAGCTCAGGAAATAGAGGATGCCTTCCAAGAGAAAAAGCACACACTAGCAGTCTGGATAGATTTAGAAAAAGCATTTGATAAAGTATGGAAGGAAGGACTGAAAGTAAAACTGCAAAAAATGCATGTTTGCGGGAAAATGTACAATTGGATCAGCCACTACCTTGAGAACAGAACTGCCAGGACAAAAGTACAAGGACAAACCAGCAAAATGATGCTGTTGGAGCAAGGTGTCCCCCAAGGAGGAGTTCTTTCACCAACATTATTCCTAGCATATATAAACGACATCACGGAAAATTTTCCAGCCAGAGTACACACATCATCCTTTGCAGATGACCTAGCCATATGGACATCTGAAGAATATATTAGTACAGCTAACAGCAGAATACAGCAAGCCTTATTAGCGCTAGAGGACTGGTCAAAATCATGGCTAGTGAAGATAAGTGAGGAGAAAACAACATGCACAGTGTTCTCCCTCTCAAATAAAACTCAGCAACCTAAGCTGGTATTGAATGGAAAAATATTGCGCCATGAAGAAAATCCAAACTATCTAGGAGTCACCTTTGATCGTCGCCTGACATGGAAGACACAGGTTGAGAAAAATCGAACAAGAGCAAGGCAGAGAATGGCAATCATGAAAAAGCTTGCTGGTACAACGTGGGGAGCAGATGAGAAAGTTCTCAAGAAGTTATATACTGGACGGGTGAGGCCAGTACTGGAATATGGCATTGCAGCTTGGGCAACAGCAGCTAAGTCAAACTTTAACAAAATAAGTAGAGTCCAAAATCAAGGAATGCGAATCATAACTGGAAGCCTGAAGACAACGCCTATTAATGAATTAGAAAAGATCACTTGTTTACAACCAATGCAGGATAGAAGAGATAGCAGAGCCCAGCAACAAGCAGAAAAATTTAGAAGATTGACAGACCACCCTATGTACAACAGATTTAATGGTTTTGGAAAGGGAAGACTGAAGCGTAGCAACTTTGTAGAAACTGCAAAACGAAGGATTAGGGCAGATCCTATACTTAACATATCAACAGTCAAGCCCATACACAATGCACACAAGTTCCCAGCTTGGAGACAGCAGCAACTGCCTGAGATGATAGAAAACATTCCTGGTATTGAGAAAAAGAACACTCAGCATGAAACCGAAAGAAGAGAAATAACCCTAAACTACATAAAAGAACATTACCCAAGCAGGAATTGGACCCATGCATATACAGATGGATCAGCCAAAAATTCAATAGAGAATGGAGGAGGAGGAATTCTCCTAAATTTAAAAAATGGAGTGAAAAAAACACATTCAATGGCAACTGGAAAATTTTCAAGTAACTTCAAAGCGGAGGTAGAGGCTCTGAAAACTGCAGCAGAAATGCTCCTGATGGAGGAAAATAAAGAGAAGCAAATAGCTATCTTCACAGATGCAAAGTCAGCTGTCTCAATACTGAAGAGCAATAACAGCACAGAACTAACTGACCTAAGAGCAGCACTCCATGGTCTATGCCAGAAATCCAAAAAAGTTGTAATACAGTGGATCCCATCACATTGCAGTATACCTGGAAACGAAGAGGCTGACAGACTGGCAAAAGAGGGCGGACGACTACCACAGCCTGACATAGACATAACCTATAATGAGGCAAAGAGGTTGATAAAAAGCACTTATAGAACCAAATGGGAATCAGAGCATCCAGGCCATCAGAAGGATGATGCATATTACAAACTCGACCGAAGAGAACAAGTAGCAATCTTCAGACTCCGCACAGGACATAACAGGCTGAAATACCACTTGTTCAATAAACTAAAGATAGGAGATACCGATGAATGTAATTGTAGAACTGGAAAAATGACAGCAAAACATTTGCTGCAGGATTGCCCAACGTATGCAGAACAGAGAAAGATATTTTGGCCCACACCTGCTTCATTTGAGGACAAGCTCTATGGAGATATCAACAAGCTAAAGTTGACCGCAGCTTACTTTAACTACTATACAGGTTGACATTTAAAGGTGCATGAAGACCCAGAGGCATGAAATGGAATATTGCTTGGATAGCAAATCCATTATGTGGAAAGTCCAAATCGAAAGCTCGCTGTGTGGGCTTCATAAAAGGTGGAAAAGTGTCCTAGTGGCACGAAATGGAATATTGCTTGGATAGCAAATCCATTACGTGGAAAGTCCGAATCAAAAGCCCATTGTGTGGGCTTCATAAAAGGTGGAAAAGTGTCCTAGTGGCACGAAATGGAATATTGCTTGGATAGCAAATCCATTACGTGGAAAGTCTGAATCAAAAGCCCACTGTGTGGGCTTCATAAAAGGTGGAAAAGTGTCCTAGTGGCACGAAATGGAATATTGCTTGGATAGCAAATCCATTACATGGAAAGTCCGAATCGAAAGCTCACTGTGTGGATGTCATCTGCAGACTGCATACTTCTGGTTTCCGGAAGAACAGCCTATGGTGAACGGAAGGCCCAATATACGGAAGTGAGGCTAAGCAGCCATGTGCAGGACGTGACGATTCCTTGGGTGAGCCCAGTACCAGAGCGCTATGTATCGGCTCTGCAAGTATGGAAGCCTCCTTGGATGGCCGGGAATGCCCATGGTCTGCCCCTGCCTTCCCTTGAGGGCTGACCAGGATCTTTGGCTGTTCTATATGGACCAGCTGGGATGGGGGATAACACCACAACAGTGAGAGTCAAACGTCCTAAGAAACCCCCGGGAAGGTTAACCCGGTCAACAAATGCCCGCAGAAGTCGGATGTGTCGGCCTAACGGCGCAAGAACGCAGCTCTGCTGTAAACAGGCACAACGCAATCACATCCGAAAAAAAACTCCGGATGAACGAAGAAGAAGAAGAATCCTGCTTGGTATGGTGTTAAGAATTGGTTTTCTTCCAGATGCCATGTTAGCCTGCCATTGATAATGCGTTCCATTAATTTTCCTACACAGCTAAGAAGACTGATAGGTCGATAGCCATTTGGTTCTTCCAGGTCTTTTCCTTTCTTTGGGACTGGTATTAGTATAGCTTCCTTCCATGCCTGTGGGACTATTCCCCTCTTCCAGCTGTAATTTAGGACTGCTAGTAGTTTCTTTTTGCCTTAGTGCCTAGTCCTATTAGCATTTCATTTGTGATTCCATCCTTTCCTGGTGATGTCTTCTTTTTTAGGGTATTCATTGCCTGTTCCATTTCTTCCATTGTTAGATTTGCCATCATATATTCTGCTGCTGTCTCTGTATATGTATGATGTATCTGTTTATCTTTGATTGCTTTCTTCTGTTCGGCTGTAATATCAATGTGGTTTGCACTGGCATAGTGTTCCATTAGTGCATTTGCAGCCTTTTTTCCTGTAAGCAAGGCATTTCCTTGTTTAATTGTTATTTGTTTGTTTCTAGGTCCTTCATTGTTCATGGCTTTCACTAGTTTCCATAGTTTGTTTCCATCCCTGTCAAAATTCAGGTTTTCTGTTTTTTTCCTCCAACAATCTCTTGTTGTTTGATTTACTGTTCTTTTATATTTTGCTGAGATGGCTTTGAGAGAGATGTTCGCTTCAGTTGTTTGTTCTCTCTCTAGCGGTCTTCCTAGCATCTTCAACTTTGTCCTCCAAAAATTGTAGTTCTTCAGTCCAGTATGGTTTGTAATTTTTCCTTGCTCCTCTTGGAATAGACTCAGTGGCCGCCTGTATTATTGCTCTGTTTAGACTTTCCACCATTTGCTTCATGTTGCCATATCGTGTATTTACGTTTTCACAATATTTGTCTGTTAGTATGGCAAATCTGTCCCAATCTGCTCGTTTGTAATTCCAACGGGGCAAAGGCTTT
>JACEFZ010027427.1:0-137500 GCA_014155875.1 Cepaea nemoralis | reverse complement strand
ATATTTGAATAGCTCAATAGGGATTCATCAAGAAAACAGAAACAAAGGTTATATCAAAGAAGATAATATCTAAATGTGAAATAACAAACAGAAGGGAAAATGCTTAACCAACACTATAAATTTTATTGCCTATTGGCAACTATAAGCATCAGATGAAAGATGCATAACAGAGATTAACAGCAGAATAGGGCCAACAAAAGATGCATTTCAGAAAACTATCTTATGCAATACATTACTATCACTGAATGTGAGAAAGAGGGTGTTGATATTTTATATAGAACATGTTTTGCTGTATGGCAGTGAATCATGGAATGTTAATTAAGAGAAGCTTAGAAGCAACGGAGATGTGGTTCCTGAGATGAATGTTGCAAATACCTTGGACTGCCAGAGTAACTAACAACGACTGCCTGGAAGAGAATAACGACACTATAAGAAAGAGACAAAGAACATTCTTTGGTCATGTGATGAGAAGAGAGGCATTGGAGAACATCGTGACAACTGGAAATATCAGTAGGAAACGAGGCAGAGGCAGACCAAGAGAAATGATGCTGGATGGACTGAGAAGATGGCATAGAGAAATATCATCAGCAGAGCTGATCCAGAGGACCACGAACTGAGATCTGTGGAAAGACATGAAAGCTACGCCAGCTGGCAAAGGTAAATGATGAAGATGATGATGATGATGATGATGATGGTGGTGGTGGTGATGGTGATGATGACGACGACGATGACGATGACGGTGATGGTAATGATGATGATGGTGGTGGTGGTGATGATGATGATGATGATTGATGCAGATGATGATGATGATGATGAAGGTGATGATGATGATGATGATGATTGATGCTGATGCAGATGATGATGATGATGATGATGACAATGATGATGATTGATGATGATGATTATGATGATGATGACGATGACAATGATGATGACGACGACAATGATGATGACGAACGACGACAACAACGGCGACAGTGGTGGTGATGATGATGATGAATCAGCGACTGACAAGTGATATGTTCAATATCCACCTGGCTGCCTGTACCTCCCTGAACATCTCCTGGTACCCACTTCAGGCCGGGTCAATCTGGAAAGCCAGATCAACTGTTAAATTCTGCCTTGATGAGGATACAAACCCATGCCCACCAGGCTGGCAGACAACCAAGCTAGTGTGACCAGGCTTCCACACCAAGAAGAGGAACAGCTATGTCCTGACTCTGGTCAACATGTGCTCTATGTTTCTATACATTTCCCTATGTGCTCTATGTTTCTCTATTTTTCGATATGTGCTCTGTTTTTCTATATGCTCTATGTGTCTCTATGTGCTGTTTCTCTCTGTGCTCTATGTTTCTCTATGTGCTCTATGTTTCTCTATGTGCTCTATGTTTCTCTATGTATTCTATGTTTCTCTATGTGCTCTATGTTTCCCTATGTGCTCTATGTTTCTCTATGTACTCTATGTTTGTAAGTTAGGGAGATGTTAAACATGCAAAAAAAAGCACTATTTCGTAACAGAAATGGGTAATTTGATAGAAATAATAAAGAAACTAAAAATGAGGTGAAACAAAAAAGGTATGGTGAGGTTCTGGGGAGAAATGACAACTACAAACCCATTTACTGACAAGCCCCACTTTCATACAGGTCAAATGTACGTAACTGAGAGGGATTGAAGAATGAAACATATTAGTGTAAAAAGTGTGGTTCATGCAGAACCCATAACCCACATGTGAATGAGAGGTGTTAAATCAAAGCAAACAGCAGGTTCATTATCACTTTTGGACCAAAAACTGAGGTTGATGGCTCATAATGGCAGGTCTTGTTGGTAGAACATGGCAATTTCACTAGCGTGCTTTCATCTACTGATTATTGTTAAATAGAAGTAAGCTGCATGTCCTTTACAGGACGTTACAGTCAGCCCCAGCATTTATAGGCTGTTTGTGATGTACTAGACAATTTTACATTCAAAAGTTGCTGGCTCCGTGATGAAGGAGTTACGGACTCAGTTCATAATCCTGCATACCCGCGTTCGAAACACAGCTGAGGGTGATTTGGCAGCAGACCGCAATGCAGTGGTTTTTTTAATAAAAATGGTATGAGTGCCAGCCGTTCAGAAAGCGAATGGCAAACTACTGAACGTAAACTTGCCAAGAGATCACTAACAGCCAAAAACTGCTGGGGTTGACTGCAACGTCCTGCAAAGGATATGCAACTAACTTTTTAACTAAAGTTTGCCATTGCTTTCTGAACAGCCGATGCACAATACCATTAAAATCAACGCAAAGCAATCTGCTTTCCAAATCACCCAGAGCTGATTTTGAACCCTCAAATCGGTATTTCCAAGAAATATGAAACTGCGTTTCACAAACCCTTTAGCCATAGATGGCAACTATTGTTAAATAGTTGTAAAATATACTAGAGTTAGATTATATAATAGGAGTTAATAGATTATAATATTATATTGATGCAACATCAAAGCTTATGGAACCGGTTAGCAACAAGACAATGTATGTAAATACTTCAGTACTTTAATAACAACAAATGGGAGATGTATTAGAGAAGTTATATGTAGAATAGTTCAAGCAAAGTGTTTCACAAGATGAAAAATTATTCTCTGCTATATATTTTTGTCTACGTCTTCTATTCATTGGGAGGGTACGAGCCTTACCCTAGTGTGAGAAAATGCAACCTAAAGACTAAATGTCATGGCAGGGCAGACCAAACAACTGGTCTAAGATGGAAGCTCCGACAGGCAGACAGTTAGAGTATTGCTGACAGGTTCTTCAGCTTGTTTTGTTCCAGGCATATTGATATTACCTTTCCTCTGGTATAAACTAGGCAGGCGAGAGAGGGATCATGCTGCATGGGCAATACATGGTCTCTAAATTCAGGCCAGGCTTTGTGCTATGGAGAGATATAACTCCATTTTACAAACTATTGTCTGTCAAGACGGTGAGGTGCCAGTCATGAGACTACGATATAACAGAATCCTTCTATTCAAAAAACAACATGTAGAATATAAAGTTAGAACAGACATACACATACACTTACATTTTCTGGAAATTTATATATCACATGAGGCTCATATCCATCAGCATCGACCAAGCGCTGTAAGCTCACAATCAGACAATACTCAAACAGTTGAGGGTACACAGCACTGAGGTAATCATTGCAATGTCTGATGCTTTTACTCTGTTTCAAAATACGAAATGGAACATTCAATTATAAACCTTATTCTCTCTGACAATTCAGCCATTTTGGGAATGTGGTATTAGGTCCGTACTTTCCATGACAGAAAAGCACATGTGGAGTGGGTAAAAACTCCATCGGGGAGCAAGCACGACAGGGGGCTTCTGCTCATCAGAAGTGGTCCCCCTTCACCGAATGTTTCGGCTCCTTTACCTTCTTGACACTCTCAGGGGGCAGGCCTTCTGTTATGACTCCCAGGCATTTTTCTCCTGTCATGCATATTCACCTTCGAGACGGTCATTATCGTACTTATCCCGTATCGACATCGCTAAGTGTGTCTGCCCAGAAGCCAGCCTGCCCTTGCAGAGAGAACATTAGCCACCTGGTATATCTACCAGTGTTTTCACTGCACCGCAAATTACTGCGGGAAAGCCAGCTTCTTACTCCGGCAGCTTGCCTCAGTCCTCACCTCCGCCTTGGTAGCTAGCTATGACCCATTTAGAGGTTGAATAATATGGCCTATGCTATGGTCTATAGTTGAATAATATGATCTATAGCAGAATAATATGGCCTACGCTATTGTCTATAGTTCTATAACATGGTCTATGCTGTTGTCTATAGCTGAATAATATGATCTATGGTCTATATTTGAATACTATGGTCTCTGTTACATCAGCTGCCTATCCTGGGAAGCACAGCTTCCTCTTTAACTGGAAAAGTGACAGGTTTAAATGCACCTGTGGTCTCAACTGAAGATTTATGGCAGATAAGGGCAAAAATGAAATGCAGATTGTTGTTTTTATTGTTGAACCCAATCTTCTTCTTCTTCTTCGTTCATCCGGAGTTTTTTTTCGGACGTGATTGCGTTGTGCCTGTTTACAGCAGAGCTGCGTTCTTGCGCCGTTAGGCCGACACATCCGACTTCTGCGGGCATTTGTTGACCGGGTTAACCTTCCCGGGGTTGAACCCAATCGATTCAGGTCGTTTACTTTTGTATGACTTAATAAAGGGCACTGATGATGACATGCTTGCGTCCTGGAGGACCAACACGCACTCATTAAAAGCATGCTAAAGATCTCACCACACTGTGAGTGCAAGACTTTCATGCCGATGGTCTACCTTCATTTAAGAGAAATATTTGTGACACTCTTGCAATCTCGTAGCAAGCATAGTTTGAGTCCTTGGCTCGGCAGACTTCACCACAGCAGACTCCATAAACATGTCCAAGCAGCAACGAGGTTTGCCGTATTTAGTTACCAGCAGACTGGCTGGGTTTTACATATAGTGTCTTCTATGGGGTGGGGCGCCGGTCTCTCTGGTCTAGGGATTACATGACTTTCTCTGTAATTCTGTATACTCTTGTGAGTAACGTGACGTTGTGCAAGAATCGGTAGCGGTTCTCTCCGTGTCGGTAATGCCACATGGCGTTTAGACATAATGACGTCATCGGAATGGGCGGTGGAAAATCAGATACGGAGTTTCCCATTCAGACACTAAAGTGGATGTCAACAGAGGAATCCAAGGAGAATGTGGAGAACGTCAGAACACGGCAACGGGAGACGCTGTGACTTTGGATTACGAACAGGATGTGTTTCTAAAGGCTCCGTGTGAAGGTGACACCTGGAGGCGGTAATTTCGTGATGAAGCAGCTGGGAGTCCGGAGAGGAATGTATTAAAGACAACACAACAGTAGAAAGACCGGGTGCGGATACCTAGACTTTTATTTAATCAGTTGAACTGAGGATTTGGATAATTAAGCCTCAAGGGCAGCGAGCTGGACTTAGAGCTCGTAGGTAGATGTTATTTAAGTGAGTGCCGATCCTGCGTATAGGGATCAGCTCACGTTTCTACAAGAGCATATACTTTGTCCTGCGGCGGAATAAACGTACGTCTTTCGCTTGCTCGATTTGAGTCTGCTATATGTTCATGATCCTGTTGGTAAGATAGAACATGTTTTGTTGTTCTGATCTGTTCTTGACGAGTTCAATTTGAGTTGCTTTAAGTGTACGGTCCCGTGGGATTTAGAGGACAGGCACTTCAAGACACTTGGGGGTCGTCTCTGGACTGTTTGTTTGTCAACACAGATTCCCCGCCAATTTCCATAGCTGATCATAAAAGAAATTACGCGCCAGCGGCACATTCCACACCGCGCTACACAGAAAGAAAGAAGGAGCACATGAAAATCCGCGTCATAAAAATGCCGGAACAACAGCCGAAATAAATGAAGGGAAAGAGCATTGTGTGATAAAGTAATATCAACAGGTGAAATTAAAACATCATAAAAACTGTAAGTACGTACACAATTAATACATAATAACTCAATCATGTTCAAGAAGTACGATCTATTAAGCATATCAAGTTTGCACCAGATGCGCAAAAACATTCCACCTTATTGAACACACCACAGCGCTATGAAATATTAGAAATAACGAACATTGAGTAATAATGTAACTTATTTAAGAACATTATTTATTTAAAGAATATACAGTTACAACTATAAGTCTACGTGAGAAAAGAAGATGGTGGTTACATAAGAGATATGCGAAACAATCGAAACCATGGTCGACATTGAAAAGGAATTATGTCGATGTGAGTAGGCCATAAGATCTAAAGAAACACTGCACTGCCACAAGTCTACACCACAATATTGTACGATAACACAGCAATGGACACTGTACATTCGAGAATTGATGAGTTGCTCACGAATTTGATTGCAACTGCTCAAAAGTGACTTTATGCTAAACAATCTGCGGAATTTATGAAGTTCGTCATGATTCAAGATTATTATCACATTTATCGTTGGACTGTTCCACATAGGATGGAGTGTACTACCGATCTGCAAGTATAGTTTACTCTATCAGAAAGACATTCGTTATTTTACGAACATTACTAACAGTTTTGACTTGGTTGTTTAAAACGCCAAAAGATTTTGACACCACACACGATTATATTTGATGCCGACACTCTGTCATAAATTCACTATCGGCGCAAAGGACATTCGATACGTCTATAGACATTATTTATTGTACATGTCTGAAAACTTGCTGACGTCGGATGTTGGAGGATGCTATACACTACCATGAAGATTACCTTCGCCACATAGATTGTCATCTCTCAAGGAAGTTTAGGTGTGACATTCAATTGGTCGCTACACGTTAGATATCACGTCAGGACTTATTATATATACTCTTACTCTGATACCCTGACGCCAGGACATTGAGACACAGACTTCTACACAGAATACCACACACAATTTGAAGAGTTTACGATTTGTAGGCGCTTACCAATACTTACATTGGCTATATTATAATTATAGAAGCAGCAACTATTAATTACAAATGCCAACCACGGATGTATTCGTTCATCCGTATTCAAGTCAACGAGATTAGTGGAACACAAGGGATACCAACGCTATTCATAATGAATTCACCGACATTATTTTATACTTGAAGATACTACTTACGGGATGGAGGACATTACAACACCATTACCCACATACCGGACAACAACTCTCACTTCAAGACGACACGTACACGTACACTAGGACATACTATTTTGAAATCACAGAGGATTTCGTTACATTTGAAGAATTCAACTCGGTCAGTCGGGACCGAACATTAACTCATTACGTCGACATCTACGGACAACGGTAACGTTTGGACACTGATTGACTGTACACGGATACACTACACACGTCAGGAGGCTACTCACTTTACACTTCAGCGGTTACACATCGGAACGTTATACGGAGTGACATGGTTCTTATTGGGCGTGATACCATTCGTTTTCACGCTAAACTTTACGACGCTATACTCCATTGTGGACATTAAGCGTTCCAGTACCCACAGCATTCAGCTGCTATAACTCAAGTATCGTCGAAAACACCCAAGCCAATCACGTTTCTCAGAAATTGGTTACGAACCGCGTTGGTTCGGGTTTGTACAAATTCATTGTACTTTCGTACAAGCAAGGAGCGGTCTACTTCCTTATACAATTCCTTCCCTTGGCATATCGTCGTTAACATATAGGATGTAAATTATCGAGCATTATATTTACGGACACGAGAACCTGAAAAAGGCCAGTATATGTTATTGTTGGTTAATGTGTTATTGTTGATAAATGAGGTGCCTATTATTTAATAATGAGTAAATTAATTCAAAAATGGATAGTGTGGGCGGTTAGAAGGGCATTTCTACATTAAGCAAGGACACTTGAATATTGTGGGTGTCAACAGATAATTTTGTCTTGGATTAAGTATAGTAGTAATTTCTATAAAAGTGCTATTTTATGAAAGAAAATATCTAATTACGGCACTCGTCAGTCGTCTTCTGTCATTGTTGAGTGTCTAGTATTATATATTCTTTATACTGAATATATTTCTTATATTATTTTCTGTTATTTACAGATAATAACACTTCAGATATATAGATAGCAAGAAGTTACTGAATTTCTATATTGTTCAAGTTTACAGTGCTGCTGAGTTACAGTTCACATTTTGTTCAACAGTTGTTATATTGATTATCTTATCTGAATCAAACATATTTACATTTTTGCATTGTCCTATCATTTGTCAGCTAGATTATTGTACAGGTAGGACAACATGTCGACACTACAATATTTCACGGAGTTGGGTGAGAAGAATGGTTTAGCTGGTGCGGACCTTAGGAATTGGGTGCTGCAAGAATTCAGAGCTCAAACCGCACGTGAGTGGATGGAAAAACGAGAAAAACATGCAACAGAGCAACTTCAAGCTACGCGTGAACGACAAGAACGACAAAAGAAATGGGCACTAGAGATGGCTATCAAGCAGAATGAGATAGCTGGAATAAGAAAAGAGTTAACGGCAAGACAGATAACCGCAGTCGCAGAGTTAAAGGCACTGGAACATGAAAAGAGGGTAGCCTTGCAACGCGAACGAATAGAGTCTAGAGAAAAAGAATTAACGTTGCAACGTGAAAAGATATCTGCAATGAAGAGAGAGATGGAAGAAAGGCGGATAACTGGAGAGGCAGAAATCAATCAAAAACGACTCGCACTTCAAAATGAGAATATTACAAAGGAAGCAATGTGGAAAGAGCGTATAAGACAAATGTATGAAAGTAATCACACAAGTAAAGTATGTGCTACAGTAGTGAAAGAACCAATCGCCAGAGATTTCGTTCAGAAAGGAACTATAGAACACAAGTCTAACGAAACACTTACAAGTACAAATGCCCAAATTGAAACAACAGAAGAAGAAGAAGAAGAAGAAGAAGAAGAAGAAGAAGAAGAAGAAGAAGAAGAAGAAGAAGAAGAAGAAGAAGAAGAAGAAGAAGAAGAAGAAGAAGAAGAAAAGATGCAAATAGCACAGGGTACATCAACGGTAGACATGCATGATACAATGCTACTGAGTGATAGCATAACGGTAATTAATTGCAAATGCCAAGATTTACACAAAGTCAACGAACCCAAACATGAAGAAATAACTGATACTCAAAACCAAGGCAAACTAGATTATTTGTCGGTAAATGACATATTTTTGAAACATTCAAAAAAGAAACCAAAAGTTACACGCATTGGTTGTTACACACAAAAGTTACATGCACAACAAGCGAGGAAACATAGTGTAAACGGGTTCATACAAACAAAAACGCATATCATAAACATGCACACAGAAGTGAAGAAGCATAGCACAAATATACACACAAAAGGCAAGAAATGGATTACATACATACGCACAGAAGTCAAGAAGTGTGGCACTAACAGATACACACAATCAAAGAAATACGTTGCGTGCGGCATTACAATTATCCATTCACAAATTAAAAGAAGATACACAAGACTGAAAACAATTACATTGTTCCAATCAACAAAGTTACAATGTACAAATATTGGCATGAGTGCAGAAGAGAGATTCTACAGATTTGAAACAAAGAAAGAAAGAAAGAAAATAAATGAAAGGAAGAATAAAAGAAAACAATAAAGAAAAATAAAATGGGATGAATGTGAAAGTGTTAGGTTCATATCAACACATAGTACACTACAGACACATTAGGGTCTTATTACTTAGTTATACCAGATGTCACTGTGTAAGGTTATATTTGTCAGAATTATTCTCACTATTTTTCTTCACTTAAGTGTGTGAAAATATGTTGGTTCTCTATTCTACATATAATTGTTCGTAACTATATCGTTATTAGAGAACTTAATAATTTTATGAAGAGTATTTGATTTAAATATTTATTATATTTCTGATTTATTATCTTAGAAATCTTGAATCTGTGAGATATGATTCTTCACAAAACTGTAAGAGCTACAACTCAATTATAATCTTGCCGATATTTTAAATCAACTATAAATATAAATATTTTATTCAATTTATTCAATCCTAGTTTATTATAGTTGTTTGTTCATAGAGTGTTTGGAAATATGTGTTAGATAGCACCGAATTTACTGGCAATACACACACAGATCAACAATTACATATTATTAATGCAAATAGCTAGTTTAAATAGTTGGATACTTCTGTCAATATGTGATTTTGACAGGATGATAAGAAATTTACGTGAGGAGGAACCGTTGAGGCATGGAGAACTTTGGGAACTTTGACTTGTGTGGGTTTTCTCCTGTATCGAGTTTTCACTTGGATGGTTTGTGACTAGGGGTAACTACTGTAAAGGAAAACTGGTGAACACGTATTGTGATATGAATTGAACATTGTATAATATTATTGTGTGTATATAGAATTTAATTTAATGAATTGTGATAATAGTTGATTAGTTAACGTAGTTAGATTAAATACTATGTTAGTATAGTTATATTTTGATCATTGATCATTAGTTATTATTACTTAATTCCGAGTACGCCTAAAATTATGATGTCATAATACTAGTCCCCTACCTACCCGTTGGATGAGATTAAGATTTACGACATAGCGGTCGAGATAAAAGTCATTGTGTCTACACTGCTATGTGTCAGGTTAATTCTCTTGGAAAAAAAAATGATTACATCATTTTAAAAGGGAGGGGGGCATACTGCCACATGGCGTTTAGACATAATGACGTCATCGGAATGGGCGGTGGAAAATCATATACGGAGTTTCCCATTCAGACACTAAAGTGGATGTCAACAGAGGAATCCAAGGAGAATGTGGAGAACGTCAGAACACGGCAACGGGAGACGCTGTGACTTTGGATACGAACAAGATGTTTTTCTGAAAGGCTCGATGTGAAGGTGACACCTGGAGGCGGTAATTTCGTGATGAAGCAGCTGGGAGTCCGGAGAGGAATGTATTAAAGACAACACAACAGTAGAAAGACCGGGTGCGGATACCTAGACTTTTATTTAATCAGTTGAACTGAGGATTTGGATAATTAAGCCTCAAGGGCAGCGAGCTGGACTTAGAGCTCGTAGGCAGATGTTATTTAAGTGAGCGCCGATCCTGCGTATAGGGATCAGCTCACGTTTCTACAAGAGCATATACTTTGTCCTGCGGCGGAATAAACGTACGTCTTTCGCTTGCTCGATTTGAGTCTGCTATATGTTCATGATCCTGTTGGTAAGATAGAACATGTTTTGTTGTTCTGATCTGTTCTTGACGAGTTCAATTTGAGTTGCTTTAAGTGTACGGTCCCGTGGGATTTAGAGGACAGGCACTTCAAGACAGGTAACTTACGGGATATGTGAGCAGGTCACTCAGAAAGCAGTGGCAAACTAATGAGCGTAATCTTGCCAAGAAATCAACAATCAGCTGAAAGATGCTGATGTTGACAGCGGTGTCCTGTAAAGGATATGTGAACACACACAAAAAATGGGGTGGGGCGGCCAGCCCGAAAACATCCGTCCTTAGTTGCCTTTTACAACATAACGGTAGGTTACAGTGTTAGCATTCTTTACTTCCTCTAAGAACCCAGGTAACATTGTACTGCTGTATGGATCAGAAACTGGGAGAATGACTAAAACAATTACTAATAAATTACAAACATTCATAAACCAGTGGGCCTGTGCAGAATTTTTTTTTTTAATGTTGCATATATCTTACAGGACGTTGCAGTCAACACCAGCATTTTTCAGCTGCTGTTGATGTACTAGGCAAGTCTTTACGTTCAGTAGTTTGCCATTGCTTTCTGAACGACCGGCTCCCATACCAACACGCTATAACGCAATGCGGCACGGTCTGCTGCACAAATCGGTTGCGGCTGCGTTTTGAACACCTGGTAAGCGGCTAACGAATCGCGTTCGCAAGACACTGGCCACGGAGACCGATGGTGCAGAATAAAAGGATTCGAATAGTGTGACAGAATCACATACTATGAGCTTACGGAGAAAACTAGACAAATTTGCATGAATCAATAGTGAGGACAAGAAGCCGGCATTGGACAGAACACACACTTACGGAGCTTACGGAGAAAACTAGACAAATTTGCATGAATCAATAGTGAGGACAAGAAGCCAAGATTCGACAGGACACACACTGAGAACATCTGATGATAGCATAACTAGAAAGTCCTTCTCGAAAGAACAGGGCAAATGAAATGGAGACATAGAAAAGAGACAAAGATTAATAATATGGGAAGGGCATGGAAGAAGCTGTAGAAGATAGCAAATGACAGAAAAGCTGGGGCTGTGTGTGGGGTGGGAAGGATGGCACAGGTGGTGGAAGAGTGGGAAAAATGTGGGGTGGGAAGGATGGCACAGGTGGTGGAAGAGTGGGAAAAGTGTGGGGTGGGAAGGATGGCACAGGTGGTGGAAGAGTGGGAAAAGTGTGGGGTGGGAAGCTGCAGGAGATAGGAAAAGACAGGATTGCTTGGAATGAGTTGGTTAAGGGCCTAACTTCAATGAGGGATAGAAGGCAGAAGAAGGCTTCAGATAAGTCCAAAGGTAATGGTAAAGGTAAAGGTAAGTAAAGCAATAACATGGCTCGAGACACAGACATTCACTAGGGCATGTTTCCTTAGCAACTCAATGAACATGCTCAAGAAGATAGAGATGGGGTGGATCCGAAGAGAGTGGTTGCTGTCTCTGGAGCGGTCTCAGCTGGCAAAGATTAGTTTCATCCTCGTGCCAGGGCATGCGGGAGTACAAGGAAATGAGCGGGCTGACAAGCTCGCAGGTAAGGCTACTGTGGAGGGCGGACGCGCCATGGACCAGGCTGACATTCTGACTGGTCTACGAGAAGTAAGACTTTTGCGAGAACCAAGTGATGACTGTGAATCTACAACCATGGTCAGACTGCTAGAACAGCAAATTAAAATAGGTGTGGCCAAACAAGAACACTACACAGGAAGTCAAAGAAGACTGATAAACCAACACAGAACTGGTGTTGTTAGCCGCTACACGCTGCTGGATTTGCTGAGGAGGGGATCCGAGCACTTATGGACTGAATGGTTCGATGTGCAATGAGGATGATCTGTCGACTAACTAAACTAAGTTCAAAGGTGCACTAATTGTGAAACATACAACATGCACTCACTGATTTCAGACGGACTGAGGTGCAGTAGTCTATCCTCTTCTTGAGCACTGTTGGCTCTACCATGGATTCCCCAGCATCTGTAGAAGAGATCAATTTACCATAGAACATCCACAAGGGTAAATGGTTCAGATTATCCCATGGCAGATACTACTAGAGGGGCATGAAGATTTAGACTTTCACATTTACTAGATCAAGGTGTTTTGAGATTAAGTGTTTGGCTATTTTTATTTTGCTGTTTTTCATCTCATCCGATATTTTTTGTTCTTGATGTAATTGCATTTTCTTTCAGTTTACAACAGAGCTGTGACATATGCATCTTTCAGCCAACACTTCTGACTTCTTTGGGCGTTTGTTGACATGGTTAGATTTCCCTTTTTTTCCCCCATAGGACTTCACGCTGTCAAAAGGTGTTAACATCATCATTGTCCCTCTATCCACTGTAGATACATGACCTCGCCTGTGTGGGTCAGACATCTGCATGCTGGTTGGCCCACAGGGGAAGGCAGGGGCTGATCATGGGCATTCCCCGACATCCATGGAGGCTTCCATAAGAGCACACCTGACTCATGATGCTCTGATACTGGGCTCACCCAAGGGATCGTCTTGTCCTGCACATGGCTGCTTGACCACACTTCCGTATATTGAGCCTTCCTTGCACCTTTGGATGCACCCACGGGGTCCACATAGTGGGCTTGGATTATTCTGCATGTTATCTCTGAGTTTCTTTTTCCATTTGTTCCATTTGTGGCTATCAATGACCCTAAATAAAGTAATATCTCTACTTATTTTGGTGTAATCTCTGTGCATGTTATCTCTGAGTTTCCTCTTCTATTTGTGGTTAAATAACTTAAACTTTTGACTTATTTCAGTTTTTTTTCCATTTGTGGCTGGCTATCAATGACCCTAAACAATATCTCTACTTATTTTGGTGTAATCGCAGTTATCACTGAACACTAGTCATTGTGCTTTCTTCACCCCGGTCATAACTGTTGCTGTTATGTTGTTTAGTTTCAGTCCCTCCTGTCCACTTTCTGTGGACATGATGTCTATTCTCTCTCAGACTTGAGCTGGGGACCGTTGACAATGAAATAACTCATAATTGTAGAGGAAACACTGATCCACTTTGCAAGAAAGATAATTTTTCTTATTTTGGCGTTCGCTTGCTTTAAACTCAGGCGTAGTCCACACATGTGCTAATACTCTTTCTAGTGTACTGGACTTATTTATGCTAGTGGATTAGCTTTCCCTATTACCAGTGTCGCTCACAGTCAGGCGAACCCACTCTGACTTCTGAAGTACTTGTATATCCCCAAGTCAAAGAATTCAACATTCCAACTGACCAGTGTAGGGGTGAACCCGCTACCTCAGGCATCAGCGTATCGGAAGTTTAGAACAAGTGCTCTTATCCATGTGGCCATGCTGACAGCCTGGAACATGATGACCTTAACATTTTCAAAATATTTCATAACAGTTTCCAGATTAAATACCCTGACATGACATGACACGAGGATCACCTGACCTACTCATGTGACATTCCTCATTTTAATCACGAGACATTGGAAGCACACATCAACAGATACTGATGCACACTTCACCTTGATCATGATTCACGATCTGCCAGCCAGGCTCTGATGGTCCCCCAACAACAAAATCCACATCTGCATATGCCTGGTTGATCTTCTGTTTCACCTGCGACATGAGACGGACGGTAAAAAGGTAAGGTAAGGTAAGGTATAGTAAATAAAGTAAGGTAAAGCAAAGGTTGAAACACTAAAGTAAAGTAAAGTAAAGTAAAGTAAAGTAAAGTAAAGTAAAGTAAAGTAAAGTGGTGCAGAGCAGAGTAGAGTAGACTAGAGCAGAGCAGAGCAGAGTAGAGTAGACTAGACTAGAGTAGAGCAGAGTAGAGTAGACTAAAGCAGAGCAGAGCAGAACAGAGCAGAGTAGTTCATATTTTAATTTAAGAGAGAGATCAATTTTTAGTTAGATGTGTATTTTGCACTGCATTAAGTTTTGTATATATAGCAATTATGTACAGCTGGTTGACACGGTGGAAAGATGAGATGAGATGATGATGGTGATGAATACCTTTATAACTCTATCCCTCTGATTCTTACTCTTCTGCTAGATCAATAGCCAGAGCTTTCTGATTCTATTCACAAAAGTGAAAACTATTTGGGCTTCATTCTTACACCACGTCTACACTACTTTACTAGTTGTCACTCTATAAATCAGACACACAGTGTTTTGAAATCTCACAAATAATGAACTCTACAAATCAGAGTGTCTGGAAATCTCACAAATAGTTAACTCTATACATCAGACATGCAGTTTCTGGAAATCTCACAAATAATCTATATCTATAAAACAGAATGTGGCTTTGTTTGTGTGTTTGTGGGGATTTATGTATTGGATGCGTTCGATAACGGTACATCCGATTGAGATGAAATTTTCTACACGTCTTCCTTTCATTCCTGTGCAACCGACTATAATAGTTTCTTAGTGTAAAATCTTCGACTTATTTAATAACAGTTACTTTTTCATTTTCATTATATAATGTCTATATAGCAGGGGGACTTCACTCTAGAAAAGTTATTTCAAGGGGCATAACTTTTAATAACATTTCTATATACTTTATAGTCATATTGTTGGACTTACTTGCACTATTATTAAACTCTTTGTCTATAGTTATTTTTAGGCATATGAGTTATAATAAATAATGATATAATCTTTAAGGCATTTTCAAAGTTTGCATAAAAATAATGCATAATGCATAACATTGTAACCCATCTATTTCTGCTTACAAAACTTATCAACTGTCATGTCGGTGAATAAAAACAGTTTTCATTAAAAATAATGAATGGTGTGTGGAAGGACATTCTTTTAAGTTACTGTTTACAGGCGAAACCACGCCGGGTCAGATAGATAGACAGACAGACAGATAGTCGGGAACGGAAGCTTATTTGACTACTTATATGAATGAATTAAATGACATGCTCCCCACCAGGGACTGGGTGAAGCCGGGCCGGGTCAGACAGACAGACAGATAAACAGACAGTCGGGAACGGGAGAGCTTATATGACTACGTATATGAATTAAATGAGATGCTCCCCACCAGGGATTGGGTGAAGCCGGGCCGGGACAGACAGACAGATAGACAGACAAACAGATAGTCGGGAACGGGAGAGCTTATATGACTACGTATATGAATAAAATGAGATGCTCCCCACCAGGGACTGGGTGAAGCCGGGTCAGACAGACAGACAGACAGATAGTCGGGAACGGGAGAGCTTATATGACTACTTATATGAATTAAATGAGATGCTCCCCACCAGGGACTGGGTGAAGCCGGGCCGGGTCAGCCAGACAGACAGACAGACAGACAGACAAACAAGCAGACAGACAGACTGATAGATAGATAGATCCCCTCCAGGGCCTGGGCGAAGCCGGGCCTGGTCAGCTAGTTAATTCTATAAAAATCAGACATGCAGTTTCTGGAAATATCACAAATAATGAACTCTATAAATCGAACATAATGTCTGGAAATCTCACAAATAATGAACTCCATAAATCAGACATACAATGCTCAGAAATCTCACAAATAATGAACAAATTCAAGACGTCTTACCATGTTCATTTTTTTCTTGTTGACTTTCTCAAGACTCTGTTCTTGTACAGACACAGCCTTGGCTGCCTGAGACTGCTGACTTTTCTCGGACAAGCTGTCGCCGCTGTAGCCTTTGATTCGCATCAAGAACTGGCTGGGGGACACATCCTGACCAATCAAAAGATGTAAAAGATATGTATGCAGTACACACAAACTTCCATTTTGATACTAGTTTTTTAGTTAGTAGCCTGTACTTTACAGGACGTAGCAGTCAAACCCAGCATTTTGTGGCTGTTTGTGATTTCTTGGCAAGTGTGCGTTCCATAGTTTTCCATTGCTTTCTGAACGACCGGCACTCTTACCTTTGTACAGGAACCAATGCAAGACCATCTGCTGCCAAATCGCCTGAAGCTGTGTTTCGAATGTGGTATGCGGGATTATGCATTGCGTCTGTACCCACTTCACCATAGAGTTGGTTTGTAACCTAGTAAAATCATAAAAGCTACTCAAAATATAATTTAAGGTACGTTAACCTCATAAGTGTAGATTGAAGGTAAGAAGAAACCATCTTTTTAATATTGGTTCTTTGTAACAAGTAAGAATTGCTTTTGAAGCTTCCAATGACAGTGACAGCATGAGATGGTCTTAATTTTATGAAATGCAGTTTTTGTTTGCTCAATTCTATTCTTTATTTTGCGAAACATGACCCATCTGATGTTATCAGAGTACATCATCAAAGAAGTTGGTGCACACTATCAGATATAAAACATAGCAAAATGATGCCTGCGCAAAATAAACAGGCTAAAAATGCTATGATAGAGTCACAAATGAGAAGCTCATGGAGAGAACTAGACAAATACCAGTGAATCAAGAGGTTACAAAAGAAAGAAAAAGATGTTTGTGCTGGATGGGACATACACTGGGAAAGCTTGAGAATAGTATAACTAGACAAGCTTTAGTCTGCAATCCACAAGGCAAAAGAGAGGACAAATACACAGAGAAGAGAAATAGAGAGAAATAAAATATATGGGGAAGACATGGACAGACTTGCTAAGGATAGAACAGCTTAAAGTGGGTTGGCTGAGGGCCTGCCTATATCTCAGTAAGGGATTACGGGTGAAAGAAGAAGTAATAGGATAGATTTTCTTATACAAATGAATGGGTGTAGAAATCCAAATAGGTTGCAAGACACTGGATCTCGTCAAACTGCAACAGACCTGGAAATGAAAAGGTAACTTAAGTTTTTCTCGGAGAAAGAAATGGGATAAGAATGGGAGCTGGTTGAATTACCTTATAATGTGATCTAGTCATGATATGACTTAACTGCCATGGATAACTTTTTACTTTAACATTTTATACAATAACTTATAAGATAAAGGTAGTCGCAAGACAGGTGCTTCAGTGACGGGTGTGGGAAGTGTTGGAACACGGAAGAATGAGTAGAAAAGGTAATCACATGGCTGATGCAGCAGTAATGGGTGGGAAGAGTTGGAACATGGAAGAATGAGTAGTAAAGGTAACCACATGGCGGATGCAGCAGTAATGGGTGGGAAGAGTTGGAACACGGAAGAATGAGTAGAAAAGGTAACAACATGGCTGATACAGCAGTAATGGGTGGGAAGTGTTGGAACACGGAAGAATGAGTAGAAAAGGCAACCACATGGCTGATACCACAGTTGTGGGTGGGAAGTGGAATATGGAAAAATGAGGATGGTAGTTGAGATGTGCCTGCAGAGCTGCAATGTTTGCCATCGATGGTCAAGGATTTGATCTGCATTGAGGTGGATTCAAACTTTTAAAAATCTAACTGGGTTTCCAGGTGTGAAAGTTAGTTGCATATCCTTTACAGGATGTGGCAGTCAACCCCAGCGTCATTTTGGCTGGTTGTGATTTCTTGGCAAGTTTATGTTCAGTAGTTTGCCATTGCTTTCTGAACGACCGACACTCATATCTTTGTATGGGAACCAACACAAGGTAGTCTTCTTCCAAATCACCCCCAGCTGTGTTTCAAACATGGTATGAGGGGTTACATATTACGTCTGTAACCTCTTGACCGCATGGTCAGTCTACCAGGTCTACCCAGTTTAAAATGGGTGCCAGGAAATGACTTAGAAAGTAAAGGCAGCCAGAGTTTTACTGACCACATCATCCACGAGTGGCAAATGGCCTATAGAAAAATGGGTTTAGCAACAAATGCACAATAAACCTTCAGTCATGTAAACAGAACCTTGACTTTTGCTGTCCTTCTATATTCAAATGGGAAATCTCCATATGATACTGATGGGATCTAAACACACACCATAAACAATAAGTTGCATGATTTATTGTCTGGCATATTTCGCTGCATACTGCAGAGTTATATGCCATGTGAAGTGAATAAATGAATAATACTTCAGCTAAAACAATGAAAACACATAGTCTTAAGTATTATTCATTTAACTGTTTCCGCTTAAGTATTATTTATTTATTCCCTTCAAATGATATATTTTGTTAGCGCTCAGCTCACTCGCTTACTATGAACTCAAGCGTTGACTGGAATTAATTTTGCATGTGGAGAAGCTTCCCCTATTACCAGTGTCCGTCGCCATCAGGTGAACCAACTCCAACTTTAGAGGTACTTGTAATTTATGTCCCCAAGTCAAGGTTGAGAAGTCAACATTTTAGTCAAACTGTCTGGTGTAGGGGTTGAACCCCTTACCTCGGTATCATCACACCGGATGTTTAAGAACCCGCGCTCTTAACCAATCGGCCATGCTGACCTCACATGATATATAACCTGACGAGATGCAGCAAAATATGTCAGGCAATAAATCGTGCAAGATATTGTTTGTGGCTTCCGTAAATGATACTTACCAAATTATCATCTTTGATTGAAGATCTGGTTAAGACAATGTATAAAAGTCAAAACATTTACAAATGATGCTTACCAAATTATCATCTTTGATTGAAAGTATGATTTAAACAAAGTGTAAAAGTCAAAACATTTACAAATGATGCTTATCATATTGTCATCTTTGATTGAAGATCTCATTAAAACTATGTAACGGTCAAAACATTTACGAATGATGCTTACCAAATTATCATCTTTGATTGAAAGTCTCTTTTTCCCTGGCAGACGCATAAATACATTTGGCACAGCATACCCATCTGGGTCAATTACAGCTTCATATTGACTTTCATAAGTGCTGCGTGACATCCCATTTGAACTGTCTTCATCTTCTAACCCACTGTTCAAGGAACTGCCACGACTAGAATGCAAACACTCGGAACTGTAGCTCTTCCGCAATGGAAATTTTTGCAGTGATTTTGTGGCATCAGGTTCCGGTGGGAGTTTGTCATCTGGCCGTCGGGTGTTTAACCCCGGTGTGATTGATGTCGGCTTTTTCTGAGGCGTGCGACCCTGTGGAGATACTGGAATAATGACTGGCCCAATCTCGTCTTCTGATTTCTCCGTGGATGACTGTGAAAAGGTTGATGAAAAGGATGGACGGTCATCTGAGTTAGGTCGCCTCCTCGGTGGTGGTGGTCGTGAGGGGGCTGGAGTCCGTACAATGTTTTGTTCTGCATTCTTTTCTATGAATGAAACTGACGGCAGCGGAGGAAGATCAGATGATGTAGAATCACTCTGCTTTTGTAATTTAGTTATCCTGTCTTTAACCGAGGTGTAGTCAGTCTCCGGCTGAGCTTCGACTGCTTCTGGGCTTGTCATGACTGTGAACTGTCTTTCTGACATCAGTCTGATGTGAGGTGTCTGAAGAAGGTTTAGTATCAAAGTTCTGAGAGACAGAAACTTTAACCCTGAGGTAATCATCATGAGCGTGAGTTCTGGGAGGTTTCGGAGGGGCTGATACCTTTGTTCGTTGAGGAGAAGATTCCGACGAAGATTCTGTAGAATTAGTTTTGGGCTGATTTCTGATGATAATGTTTTCCTCATCTTTAACTGTTAACTTCTGGGTTGTGTTGTCTTGATGCTTCACCTGCCACACCTAACACTGGCGGCTTCGGAGCAGGCCCCAACTTGCCTGCACCACTAGGACTATCACTTCTTGCAGTACAACAGAGCCGCTGAAGGCTGGGACTTTCTTCAGCTTCTCAAGAACATTGCTTCGAGACATATCCCAAGGAGGTTCATACACACTGGCAACATCAGACCCGTTTTTACTAAATGTCTGAGATCTATTTTGTTGTTGTTCATCAAACTCCTTCTGAGTCCTCATACTGAACTTTCTTTTCACAGAATCTGGTTTCTGCGGAAGAGTAGGCTTGCCTCCCTTCCCACCATCAAAAAGTTTCAAACGCTCAGCTACATTCACACTGTTGCTCCCGACTTCCTCACTCTCTGTTTCACCACCAGCAATTGTTTTTCTTCTTTCCACTGCATTTCTCCTTACAGCCTCTCGTCTGGTAATATTGCTTTCTATTTTATCATCAGGAGTGAAGGACACTTTTCTGGGGAAGGCATCAGTATCTTTTTTAGGCTTGTTGACTTTAGCATACAAGTCACTAATCTCCTGGGCAGTCTTTGCTTGTTGTTGGGTGCTACTGTATAGAGGGTTATCCAAAATGACACTCTCTCCTCCAGCTGCTGTTCCCACGAGAGTGTCTGAATGCTGGCTTTGGAGTTGTCGCAGTAGAAACAGCAGATGTACCTTTATCAGAAACAACGTTCTGGGATGGTGCATTATTCTCCGAGGGTGTTGAGAATTTCCCAATAACTAAAGGGTTGAGCTTCTTAATGTCTTTCCCTTGCTGAGCTTGATCTGAAGAAAGGGAGTGACTACTGGTGAATCTGCCAGCATCACTAAACTTCTGGCTGCTTACATCACCTTGATCTTTGTGCTGTGGAACTTGCTCAGTTGCTTGGACAGCTAAGGCAACTTGCTGCTGTGGATGTTGCTGAATGGCAGCAAGAAACTTTGCATGAGGCTGAGCGTGTGACTGAAGTCGGGGTGCATGCGGAACTGGTGACTTCGCCCTGCTGGGAGGTTGGACTGGCCTCGCCGGGGGCATTGGTTTATCACTCTTGCCATTGTCACCTGTGATTACAAGAAATTACATCAGAAGTTAATATTATATGCTTACCGTGAAATCTCACATGCTTAAAATATAATTGGTAGCATGCTCATTACAGGACGTCACAATCAACCCAGAATATTTTGGCTGTTTTGTGTTTTCGCTCACTATTAACTCAAGTATAGTCACATGCTACTACTTCCAGTGCACTGGACTGATTTTTGTGTGCGAACTAGCTTTCCCTATTACCAGTGTCCTTCACCATCAGACAAACCCATCCAACTTCTGAGGTACTTGTAATTTAGTCCCAAAGTCAAGCCTAGAAGTCAACATTGTAGTCCAACTAACCAGTGTAGGGGTTGAACCCGCTACCTCCACTTCATCACAGCGAAAGTGTAAGAGCAAGTACTCTTATCCATTTTCAAACTTGGTTGTGAAGTTTGTTATTTTATTATTTTGAGCTCTAACAATTGCAGAAAATATTATCCAGCAGCAGAAAAACTCTTAGTAATAAAATATGCAGAATCTAACAACAATCAGGTAGAAAGTTGGCATTTTTTCATTAACAAATGAATCATTTGATTATGACAAAATAAAGGAACTGCAAGAGTTGCCTCGAAAAAGAATGGGAATTGTTGGTCACCAGCAGATTTTCCGGACCAAGAAAAAAACATGATTTTGGTGGGTTGTGTATAGAAAGCAACAAGACACTGAGTTCCATGCTTTCCAATCAAACTCCAGAATTTTAACAATCTTGAACAAGTACAACAGCATTTAAAGCGTCATAATGATGCTTGAGGAGTGACTAGCCGAGAGGCTAAATAGTCTTACTCCCATTCGGGAGAACTGTGTTTGAATCCTCTGTAAGGTGATGGATTTTTTTTTCTGTCAAGGGAAAAAAGAAAACCCCGCCAACTGAACAAGCCAAGCATCTTTAATTGCTCAGGCTCAAGGATACCCTCTGCCTACACCACAAGGAAATTTACCGCGATGAACAAGATGAGATGATGATGACTGATGCGATCAAGTGGATGGGCGCTTTAGTGTGGTCGATAGAGGGTTATGATGAAGTCATGGTCACGGTCGGACAAGGGTTCGGCACCTGTGTCCGTCATCTGCTAACAGAGGTAAAGACTGTCCACCTATTCTTCCGCACATTCAAGCCTACAAAATGTGACGATTTATTCCATGGCAGGTTTCTGCTTCAAACAAAAAAATTACTTTACTTGTATGTATTACTAGAGACGAACTTACTATCTTCAAATTTTTTTTTTATACTATTCAATTTGCCAGGCGGCAGCTGACGGAGACTCCCTTTCTGCTCAGTCATCATCTAGTGTCCTGAGAATTTCTGATCCCAAAAGGAGCACCTCACGCTAAGATATCATGGTACTTTTGTGGACTGTTTTACTAACTTGCTCCTACCTCCTTTCTGTAGGATCATTACACCTGCAACATAAATATAGATAACACATGTTAACATTTCTAAAGGAACAATATAAAGACAGATAGCATATGTTAACATTTCTAAAAGAACAACATAAATATAGATAACATATGTCAACATTTCTAAAAGAACAACATAAATATAGATAACATGTCAACATTTCTAAAAGAACAACATAAATATAGATAACATATGTTAACATTCCTAAAAGAACAACATAAATATAGATAACATATGTTAACATTTCTAAAAGAACAACATAAATTTAGATAACATGTGTTAACATTTCTAAAAGAACAACATAAATATAGATAACATATGTCAATATTTCTAAAAGAATAACATAAATATAGATAACATATGTTAACATTTCTGAAAGAACAACATAAATATAGATAATATATGTCAACATTTCTAAAAGACAATATAAATATAGATAACATGTCAACATTTCTAAAAGAACAAAATAAATATAGATAACATATGTTAACATTTCTAAAAGAACAACATAAATATAGATAACATACGTTAACATTTCTAAAAGAACAAAATAAATATAGATAACATATGTTAACATTTCTAAAAGAACAACAATAAACTAGAGAATTTTTAACATACTGCATGTGCTTTGACAGGGTATTGCAATGAACCTCAATCTTTACTATGAAATTGTATGTTCAGTTGTTTGCCACTGCTTTCTGAATGAGAAGTCAACATTTAAGTCCAACTGGCTGGGGTGTGAAATGAACCCACCACACTGCCACCTACAGAGACATTTTCAGAGTGAGCATGTTGGACCTCTTAGCCATGCCAACCTCTTGCCATGCCATCCCTAAACTAGAGATAACTGAGGAACTATGTGAAAGCTGCAGTGTTTACTTGTGTCAGGGGATGTTCTTTTAGCGTATCTTTGTTGTTTTTTCTTCTTTGGTTATGGTCATTACCTCTGTTTTATTGACACTAATTTTCATGTTGTGTTTCTTGTACGCTTCATTGAGACTATTTATGTTGACTTGTAGGTACGCTTCTGATTCTGCAGTGCTTAATCATCTGCAAATAGGAGTTCTTGAATGGTGTAATTTGCAGTCCTTGTTTGACTGGTGTGTATATATACTTAAGTGTCTTGCCTAATGTCAAAGGTGATATTATGCATCTCCGCATCCAGTGATCTTCCTCACAATGTATCAAATCATGTGTGGTACTTTTCCATGCCAAAATGAAGATTGTCAAGAATCTTCTCTCATTCCTAATCCAGAATTCCTGTCAATTGTTACAACATGCTGCAGCATTTCTTTTCTCATTTTATGCCAAAACATGTTAGCTGCCTCTGTCTGTGATAAGTCACCTTTCTGGCTCAGGCTCCTACAAAACATTTAGCTGTTGCAGATCTTCAATAACAGCTGGACCTTAGGCAGTGTTCCACAAGCCTGGAGAGAAGCAATCATGATACCCCTCCTAAAATCAGGGAAAGATGGTTCCATTGCCTCTAGCTACAGACCAATTAGCCTCACCAGCTGTCTCTGCAAAACACTGGAGCGCATCATCAATCACAGACTGCAGTGGTACATTGAAAGTAAAAACATCCTTGTGCCACAGCAGGCTGGCTTTAGGCAGTGCTACTCTACGGAAGATCAGACAACCTACCTCTCTCAAGAAATTGAGGATGCATTCCAAGAGAAGAAGCTGGTGCTTGCGGCATGGATAGATCTGAAGAAAGCCTTTGACAAAGTCTGGAAAGAAGGTCTGATGAAGAAACTGAGAAACTGCAAAGTCAATGGAAGAATGTACAAATGGGTGAAAGCATACTTGCACAACAGAAGAGCCCGAGTACAGATAGACGGACTCAAGAGCAAGAAAGTACTACTGCGTCACGGTGTCCCCCAGGGCGGAGTCTTGTCCCCGACACTTTTTCTAATCTTCATCAATGATCTTGTTGCTCACCTACCGCATGGAATTAAAGCGGCAATGTACGCCGATGACCTGGTTCTGTGGAGCACAAATGAATATGCATCAGTGGCCACCAGATTGCTACAAAGAGCTGTAGATACATTTGCTGCATGGGCAAATAGATGGTGTGTCAGCATAAACACTGACAAGTGCAGCACCACCCTATTTACCCTCTCTCCAAAACAAAAGGCAGGGATCATCCAGATAAATGGAACACCCCTAAGAGAAGATAAAGAACCAAAATACCTTGGAGTAACATTTGATGGCAAGCTGACATGGAGAAAGCACATCAACAAAGCAGTAGCAAAAGCCAGAAGGAAAATAGCCATCCTGAGAAAGCTAAGTGGAACCACATGGGGAGCCAGTACGAAAATACTTAGCAAAGTTTACCAACAGAGCATACGACCACACCTGGAATATGGGTCAACTGCGTGGTGTTCAGCATCAAAAACCACACTACAAGAGCTGGACAAGGTGCAAAATTAAGCACTTAGAGTCACCACAGGAGGGATGAGATCAACCCCTATAGTGGAAATGGAGAAGATGGGGAGGACACAGGCACTGAGTGAGCGCAGAGATACGAAAACGCTAATACAAGCAGAAAAGTTCCTCAGCTTGCCAGGCCACCCTATGAAGAACAGATTTGAAAACCTAGCTATGGGGCGGTTGAAAAGAAGTAGTTTTATCCACCAGGCCAAACGACTCTGCAAAGAAACCACTGATCTGCCCACAGTTGGTATCCCTCTAACAACTATTCCAGAGCGAACTCCATGGAAAGATGAGCATAGACTATCGTTACAAATCCAGACAAAAGTGAGAGGAATATTTGACAAGGAAGAACAGAATAGTGTGCAGCGCAGAACAGCCACTCTCAGCTTCCTTGATGAAGAATACCCACAGGATCTCTGGATCCGAGTCTACACAGATGGGTCAGCACAAAATGCTGTTCGAAATGGAGGAGCGGGAGTGTACATAGAATACCCAAATAATACTAGGGACACAGCCAGAGTACCGACAGGAAAGTACTGCCATAACTATGATGCCGAAATTGAGGCAATCAAGATAGCAACAGAGAAATTACTAAATAACAGCAATGGTACACAACCTGTGGTGCTACTAACAGATGCAAAATCAGTACTCGAGGCGCTCCTCTCTGGGAAATTGCCAGTACTAAGGACACTACTTTCTGAACTTAGCAGTCAGCATAAAGTCACCATACAGTGGATACCATCCCACTGTGGAGTACCCGGAAACGACAGAGCTGATCAATTGGCTAAGGAAGGAGCCAAAGAAGAACAGCCTGATGTGCCCGTTACATACCACCAAAAGAAAAGAATGATCAAATCAGTCAGAAAGCCACCAAAACCTGCTCAAGATGACTACCACGTTATGGACAGACCAGAACAAGTCATTATTCTGCGCCTCAGAACAGGACACAATAGATTACGCAACCACATGTATACAAAATTCAAGATTGGTGAAACAGCCATGTGCACATGTGGATTGGCGTCGCAGACAGCAGAGCACATACTCCAAGACTGCCCAAAATATACCATATCTAGGCAAACCTTCTGGCCTAGAGAGACGACAGTGGAAGATAAACTCTATGGACCACTGTGTGAACTGAAAAAAACAGTTCAATTCATGCAAGAGACGACATTGCAGATATAGACATATTTCAAGCGAACGAAAGAAGAAGAATTTAGATTTCTCAACTTGGCTGTCAAGTACATTTTCAGCATTCTGTCAAATCATGTATCATTGGAGGTTGTGCTCATGGTTTCTTTTGTCACCTCTACCCAGTAAATTTTTTAATATGCGTGTTTTTAAATTGAGAAATTCCATTATAATGCCTAGCAGAAGAAGAAGAAGAAGAAGAAGAAGAAGAAGAAGAAGAAGAAGAAGAAGAAGAAGAAGAAGAAGAATGAAGAGGAGGTGGAGAATGAAGAGGAGGTGGAGAATGAAGAGGGGGTGGAGAATAGAGGGGAGGTGGAGAGTAAAGGGGAGGTGGAAAGGAAGAGGAGGCAGAGAGGGAAGAGCTGGTGGAGAATGAAGAGTTGGAGAATAAAGAGGTGGAGAATAAAGGGGAGCTGGAGAATAAAGAGGAGGTGGAGAATAAAGAGGAGGTGGAGAATAAAAGGAAGGTGGGGAAGGAAGAGGAGCTGGAGAAGGAAGAGGAGCTGGAGAAGGAAGAGGAGCTGGAGAAGGAAGAGAAGGATGATGATGAGGAGGAAGAAGGAAGAGGAGAAGGAGGAAGAAGGAAGAGGGGGAGGAGGAAGAAGAAAGAATACAAGAAGGAAAATAAGGCATAAGAGGAGAAGAGAATGAAGAAGAAGAAGAAAGGTGTCACAGTAGTATATGTGTTTAAACAATTCTATCTGTCTTCTTCAACTTAATCCATCTCTTATTCTAGAAATCCTGTCAGTGTTTCTCTTCTCATAATGTTGTCAAAATATGCTACCAGCCATCTGTCTGTGATAAGTTGCCTTTGTGGCCTCAGACTCATACATAACATTTATATTTATATTTTGGTTGTTGAATGAATTTTCAGTGTTATTCTGTTATCTTCTTCTTCTTTGCGATCATCCGGAGTGTTTTTTCAGATGTGATTGCGGTGTGTCTGTTATGCGCCCTTGGGCCGAGACCCGTAGGCCAACACATCGACTTTAGCGTGCTTTTTTGACCAGGTAGCATTCCTGGGAGACTCTCACTTTTGCGGTGCCATCTGCAACCCAGCTGGACCAGGATGGAACGGTCGAAGACAATGGTCATCCCTCAAAGGAAGGCAGGGACAGTCCATAGAATTTTCCGCCATCCAAGGTTGCTTCCATAGTTGCAGGGCCGACACATAGCGCCCTGGTTCTGGGCTAGCCGAGGGAATCGTCACGTCCTGCTTATGGCTGCTTTAAATCCTCACTTCAATATATTGGGCTTTCCTTCACCACGGGCCGTTCCTGCACAAACCAGACAAGTCCGCAGATGGTATCCACTCAGCGAGTTTTCGGACATGTGCTTGTCCTTGCGCCCTTCAGAGCTGTTCCAGGCACGGCGGACATTCGGAAAACTACCTAGTCAGAGCTGTTCCGAGCAAGAGCGGCATTCGGAAACTAGGTAGTCAGAGCTGTTCCTAGCACGAGAGACAAATGGACGAGACGTTTCACTCGGACGTAAAATGCGTAGTGCCAGTTTTTATTTTGCCACCCGTAGGCCAGCACTGCCGGCTTCGGCGGGCATTTTTTAATGAGGTTAGCCTTCCTCGTGTTTTGAGGCACGTTAGACTTATTGTTGTGATGCCGCCCACATCTCAGCTGGTCAGGATAGAACGGTCAACGACAAAATGGTCAACCCTCAAGGGAAGGCAGGGACAGATCATGGGCATTCTCTCGCTATCCAAGGAGGCTTCCATAATTGCAGAGCCGGCACATATTGCTCTGAGACTGGGCACACCCGAGGAGTTGCCACGTCCTGCTCATGGCTGCTTTAGTTCCTCACTTCCATGTGTTGGGAGTCTCGCTTGCCACTGATCGTTCAAGCACACACCAGGAGCGGTCAGACTGCGAGCGACATCCACTCGGTAAGCTTTTATTTTTGACTTCGGACAACGCAATAGGTTCGCTCGCCGTGCGTTCCATTTCGCGTCATTGAGACGTTCTTCCACTTTTGTCTACACTCTCTATGAGTTAGATACAGACAGCTTTCGTAACCATTTCCTTCGACTGGGGCACTTTTCTGACTTTTTGTACTCGCTCACAAGGTAGGCTACATGTGCTGCCGGCTCAGCACCTTACCTTCGTGCAGCAGTGAACGAGAAACGGCCTGGCCCTCTCATCCGGGGATCTCTCATATCCCCCAGCTGAGAGCCTTCGAACTTGTATCAGACCTGAGCATGTAGCTTGCTCAGTATCACGCCTCTATTTTTCGGTAGGAGGGAATTTGCCCGGCTCTCAGATCCGAGGGTTTGTGGCTTAGAGGCGTTCAGCCACAGCCCTCGACAGGGAGCCTTTTTGTTTTGTCCGGACCAAGAACTTCTGCCTTCATGCGCCTGATTTAAACTTCTGACTGTTATCCTCACCTCAGTCTAACCCGCAGAGCAGCAGGTTGTGTCTCTCTTAGTCTGGCCCCTATCCCATAAGCTGTCCGATATGTAGTTTTCACCCATCGGCAAGCACATGGGGTCAGAGGGACACACAAGCTCCCCCACCGCGGCAAGGTGGAGACACATCGGGGGAGTTATTCTGTTATAACATGTACCAGATGAGATTTTGCTGTGTTATTACAGGAGGTGGCTTTGAGAGATTTTTTTTCAACTGTTTACTAACTGAAGAAATCAGGACTAAAGTGGGGGTTATAGCTGCACTAGATTTTATTAGAAGGCAGAAAGTCAAATGGTTTGGCCATGCAAGTAGGTTACCAACTAACAGTATACCACAACAAGCAATGATGTACAGACCACAGTGTAGCAGAGGAAGAGGCCGACCACGTAAACGATGGACGCAGGGAATAACAGAGTCTATGGGAATATTGATACATGAAGCCCATAAGCAGGCACTCTCCCACTGTTTATATTTCACCTCGACACCGCAAGGTACAAGAGGAACATGATGAGATGAGATGAGATGAGATGAGATGAGACTAACTGTTCAAGAATCATATCCATATGTTTAAACTACCTCTAAGTAACAATTTATTTTTGTTGCAGAATATAGTTTGTATTTTATAAATGCAGGTTTTGCTTGTTATATTCTGTTCTTTATTTATGTGATTATGTGTACCTACCATATTTGAATTTCTGTATTTGGGCAAAATGAATATAACTGACTTTAACTTGTGTGCATTTAAGCATGAACCACTTTTTTTTTACATTAGGATTACCTCTACGTTCTTATTTTATTTATACACCTCTATTCATCAGAATTTTTAATTTCTATTTTATTTATTTTGCATTAGAGAAATATCACTACAATGCAGCAGCAATAGATGAAGACGAATTGAGGATGAGAAGAGTAGAGGAGAATAGAAGAGGAGAAGGAAGAAGGTGAGGAGGGGGAAGATGATAAGGAGGAGGGGAAGGAAGAGGATGAGATGGAAGAGGAGGATGAGAAGGAAGAAGAGGAGGGGAAGGAAGAGGAGGGGAATAAAGAGGTGGATAAGAAGGAAGAAGAGGAGGAGAAGGAAGAGGAGAAAAAGGAAGAGAAGGAGAAGACAAGGAGGAGGAGAAGAGGACACATAGGAGCAGAAGGAAGAGGATGAGGAGGAGGGGAAGGAAGAGGAGGATGAGAAGGAAGATGGGAATAAGAAGAATGGGGAGGAAGAGGAGAAGGGGGGTGAGGAAAAGGAGGAGTGGGAGGTGGAAGAGTACCACTGTAGACTGTAGTATAGTATGTGGAGATTGTGTATGAACAATTATATCTGTATTCTTCTAAGAAAGTGTCTATTCCGCGCCAGCTCGGAATAAACTACTCTGTCTATTCCGCGCCAGCTCGGAATAAACTACTCTGTCTATTCCGAGCCAGCTCGGTATAAACTACTCCGTTTATTCAGAGCTAAACTATCACGTGATTTTTCCCGGTTCCGGAAATCCCGGGTGGTCCTGGTCACGTGATTTGCCTAGTATGTGACGTCATCGGGACATGAGCGTGGCTATGTTATATACTTTTGTTGATCCAAGATCATATCCTCAGTAGCACAGTGGTAAGTGTCTCTGCCTGATAAGCGGGAGCTGTTGGTTCGATTCCCTGCTGGACACTTTTTTTTTAAAAAATATTTCAGCAATTAATTGGGTGCAAGCGACTTTTTAATAAAAAAAAAAATATTAGGAACTATGATTATGAACAGATGTTTTGTCACTTAATCTTATTTATATTATATAAAAGTTATCACTTTTTTATGTCTTTCAACACATCTTTCTCATATCTCTGTCTCTCACACTTTTCAAACTGCTTCACATATACCAGGTTTTGCTGCACTTTATGTGCGTAGCATTTCCTTGTTTATTTGTTAATTCATCAGGCCAGTAAGTCGGAAGCCTGGTGTTTGAATTGCCTAATCATGTCTTTCTGAGGCGACGCATATTACTGTCAGCTTGGACCGGAATTATGAGGCCAGGGTTGCCACTTTTTTTTGACCAAAAGTATCTAGAAACGGCCCAAACAACATCCATAAATATCTAGATTTCGTTGCAAAGTATCTAGGAAAAATATCCAGATTGAGAAAGTAAGAAATTACATATGTATTGATGTGACTTACCTATAGAATCATGTCCTCATCTTCACTGATGCCTGTCTCACAAGATGCACTTAGCTTGGATGATGAAGTTGATAAATAAAGTCAGCAACAAACATGGAAAGAGCGTGTGTGCAAATAAAGCAATTAGAGAGAAGAAAGAAGTTAAGAGAAAGCGACATTTATTGCAAATATTTGAATACCTAGAAAGGCGTAAACACCAGAAACTGCACGAAGACGTTTTGTGCTTATGTCACAAAGACCCGGTAATCAAAGTACAAGATATCAGTCAGAGCCTGTGTAACAGTATAGAGATATAACGTGACCCTTTGCCCTGCCTTTGTCTATGATCTCAGAGGTCGCTTTGGCATTATTTCAGCTTGCTTGCCACCCCCATTTCTTCCACATTCGTCTATTCGTTTCAACATTTCAGTTAAATCCATGGGCACCCTCCGTTCTTTTCTTACCCATTCGCATGTTTAAGTTCTTGGGAAAGTTCCATTAGTTATACATACCGTCATCACCATATTGTGTCCTGCAAAATGTTGCAGGCGTCCATATATCTCACATACCTCAGTCCTTGATGTTCTCGATACGCAAGGGATACGCAACAATTTAAACAAAAATCCCTTACAGGACGTTGCAGTCAACATCAGCATTTTTCAGCTGCTGTTGATGTACTAGACAAGATTACTTTCAGTAGTTTGCCATTGCTTTCTGAGCGACCGGCACACATACCCCCTAAGTTACCAGCGCGACGTGAACCGCTTCCGATTCTCGCGCAGCTGAATTACTCACGAGAACATACGGGATTACGGAGAAAGACGTTTGTTACAATGCATTATATAATTTGTGTTACTTCAGGAAGTATAGAAGTGCGAGCGTTGCTAAAGTGAACAGTGACTTTTTCGTGCGAAAATTGCTCAAGTGAACATTAACTTGTCTGTGTGAGCGTTGCTAAAGTGAACATTGGCTTGTCTGTGCGAGCGTTGCTAAAGTGAATATTAACTATTCTGTGCGAGCGTTGCTGAAGTGAACATTGACGTGTCTGTACGAGCGTTGCTAAAGTGATAAGAGAGAAGGCCGTGTCAATACAGATAGCTTCTCCCAAATATCATGAGACATCGGAATTAATCATGAATTAGTATTTTCACATCTACTTGAATATACATTTGGTTACTATACTACAATAGAACAGTATTGCAAGCGAATGAATTGAAATGTGAATGGGATACTCGACAAGACATAGATACACACAGGCACAAAACAAACAAAACTCTCATGCTTCGTACTGTGCTTTCTACTGTCGTTTTTTAGTTTATATATCCATTAGTTTATGTTTACCGGCCTGTAGCCGATCATGCCTGCTGACAGACAGGTCATCTCTCCACCACACCATCTCCGACATATTTGCCCTCATACCCCAGGACATGTCCCGTGCAGCTATTAGCCTCGCACGTACTATTTTTAACATCACTCGCTTTTCTTGCCATTTGAATTTCCTGAACAACTGTCTCCGGCTCAAGGTTACATCTAAAGGCTTCCGGAGCAATATTCATCTCTCGTTGGGCAAACTGGTTCCTGCTGAGACACGGCTCTTCAATCGCCTGGCACAAGAGCAGTCCGTCAAGTACATGAAGCTGGCAGTGACTGTGCATCAACGACATATCTCCGAGCTGAAGGACACCAAGCACAACCTGTACCGGACTCTGCATCTACTGACGTTCAACAACCAGCTTGCTTTCCATTTGATCACCTCCATCATTCAACATTATAACGTTTCTTGACAGGATTTTCCAACCTCTAGTTGCAAATCTCCCGTCATACATCAAGGATACAACGCATGCGTTACTCTCATTCAACTCCCTCCAACTGACTCCTGGGAACACATACAGACTATTCCAAATGGATGTATGTTCCCTCTATACCTCCATTCCTCATGCTGGTGATCTCATGGCGCTACAGTTCTTTCTGGATCAACGCACAGATCAAGCCATCCCTACTCGCTCATTTGTGAGACTCGCTGAATTGGTCCTCACCAATTCCTTTGAATTCAATGGCCACTACTTTGAACAAATCAGCGGTGTCGCCATGGGCACGAAAATGGGACCCAGCTACGCATGTTTATTTATGGGATGCGTCCACATCAGAGGGTTGATAGATTGTTGAGCGTTGACCCAAGTCAGTTCAAAGTTTAAATAATGGCAGTTACCATAATTTACGCGCGTCCAGACCGAACATAAAATGGGTAAATGACACCGAAAGAAAAGTAAAATCTAGAAAGTATTCAAAATATCCGACTCCAAATGAAAAGTATCTAGAATTGCATCCATCATCCAAACGTCAGAAAACGGTATCCAGATGCCGGCAAAAACCTCTAGATCTGAATATAAAATATCTAGAATGGCAACTATGATGAGGACATCAATAGCAGGATATAGTAGGTCGGTAATGTAAACAAAGATGGAAGCCTGTAAACAGTAAGAGTACAGAAACGCTAGTTAACAATTCTTTAACTCGCATGGGGACACAATTATTTTTATTGGGGATACCAATCTGGAAAATTATTCTTGATATTAAAACAGCTTCATACGCCAGCTCAGTATAAACTACTCTGTCTATTCCGAGCCAGCGCGGTATAAACTACTCTGTCTATTCCGAGCCAGCGCGGTATAAACTACTCTGTCTATTCCGAGCTATCGCAGTATAAACTACTCTGTCTATTCCGAGCTATCGCGGTATAAACTCTCCCTTCTTCTAACACCTTCCCATCCCACTCCCCCTCTTCTTTGAGCCTATTGTATCCAAGGCCCCTCTGCTGTGTGTCCACCGTGACGAGGTAGAGGGGCTTGTGCGTCCCAATGACCCCAAGAGCTATGCCGACGGTAGCACAGCTACTGGTAGGGCCACCCATGTCGGACAGGTCAAGGGAGAGGGACCAGACGAAGAGACACACAAACCTACAAACCTGCTGCCTTGTAGGTAGACTGGGGACAGTCAAAGGCTAGGGAAAGCACCCCGAATACATGCTTGTCAAAATCGGATGTACTGAGCCACAGGCTTGACAAAGCAGTGCAACGTAAAACCTGCTGCCTTGTAGGTAGACTGGGGACAGTCAAAGGCTAGGGAAAGCATCCCAAATAAATGCTTGTCGAAATCGGATGTACTGAGCCACAGGCTTGACAAAGCAGTGCAACGTAACTTAATTCATGATGTCACAAATCAAAATTAATCGATATGGTGCTAATCCCGTGAAGTCCCATCAGGCGGCGATAGTGCCGGGCCCCCTGCCTCGAGGGGGTCCACCCATGACTACTGGTGGTCACCTTCCCCTGTGCTGTGGAATCAAGGCACAGAGGAGTAGGTTAAGAGCTATTGACCAAATACCCCGGACACTCAACATACTACAGTGGAATGCCGAAGGAGTTTACAAGAAGAAAGACTCCCTAACACAGCGTCTACATAAAGATAGAATAGATGTGGCATGCATTCAAGAGACACACCTCAACGCCAATCACAAATTCTCAGTCAGAGGATATCAGGCCACACGTTTCGACCGCAAAGGACACAAAGGAGGAGTTCTAATACTTACACGAAATACAATACCTTGCAGCGAAGTATCTGTGATCTCAGACAACCAAACGGAAATTATAGGTGTTGATATAATGATAAAGGACGTGAAAATAAGAATCTACAATCTGTATAGCCCAGCAGATAAGGACCTTACACTCTCAAACATGAAAATAACTGACACAAACTGCATTATTGTCGGAGACTTTAATAGCCGTTCAGAAAGATGGGGATACCCAGATACTGACAAAAGAGGAGATGAATTGGAGGACTGGGAAATAGATTCAAATCTCCATCTACTCAACAAAGCGGATGACACACCGAGCTTCTACTCCAGAAGATGGCTTACCACTTCTACTCCAGACCTAGCTTTCTGCACAGGAGACATCCTCCACAAAATCGATCGCCATGTGCTGGACCAATTAGCAGGTAGTGACCACAGACCAATCAAGCTTGTAATGAATATGGAGTATGTTCCACAGGAGCAAAAGCCCTTGCCCCGATGGAATTACAAACGAGCAGATTGGGACAGATTTGCCATACTAACAGACAAATATTGTGAAAACACAAATACACGATATGGCAACATAAAGCAAATGGTGGAAAGTCTAAACAGAGCGATAATACAGGCAGCCACTGAGTCCATTCCTAGAGGAGCGAGGAGAAATTACAAACCATACTGGACTGAAGAACTACAAAGTTTGGAGGACGAAGTTGAAGATGCCAGGAAGACAGCAGAGAGAGAACAGTCAATTGAAGCGAATATCTCTCTCAAAGCCATCTCAGCAAAATATAAAAGAACAGTAAATCAAACAACAAGAGATTGTTGGAGGGAAAAAACAGAAAACCTGAATTTTGACAGGGATGGAAACAAACTATGGAAACTAGTGAAAGCCATGAACAATGAAGGACCTAGAAACAAACAAATAACAATTAAACAAGGAAATGCCTTGCTTACAGGAAAAAAGGCTGCAAATGCACTAATGGAACACTATGCAAATGCAAATCACATTGATATTACAACCGAACAGAAGAAAGCAATCAAAGACAAACAGATACATCATAGAAATACAGAGACAGCAGCAGAATATATGATGGCAAATCTAACAATGGAAGAAATGGAACAGGCAATGAATACCCTAAAAAAGAAGAAATCACCAGGAAAGGATGGAATCACAAATGAAATGCTAATAGGACTAGGCACCAAGGCAAAGAAGAAACTACTAGCAGTCCTAAATAACAGCTGGAAGAGAGGAATAGTCCCACAGGCATGGAAGGAAGCTATACTAATACCAGTCCCAAAGAAAGGAAAAGACCTGGAAGAACCAAATGGCTAATCGACCTATCAGTCTACTTAGCTGTGTAGGAAAATTAACGGAACGCATTATCAATGGCAGGCTAACATGGCATCTGGAAGAAAACAAACTCTTAACACCACACCAAGCAGGATTCAGAAAGTACAGATCCACTGAAGATCAAATAACCTATATAGCTCAGGAAATAGAGGATGCCTTCCAAGAGAAAAAGCACACACTAGCAGTCTGGATAGATTTAGAAAAAGCATTTGATAAAGTATGGAAGGAAGGACTGAAAGTAAAACTGCAAAACTTGCATGTTTGTGGAAAAATGTATAAATGGATCAGCCACTACCTTGAGAACAGAACTGCCAGGACAAAAGTACAAGGACAAACAAGCAAAATGATGCTGCTGGAGCAAGGTGTCCCCCAAGGAGGAGTTCTTTCACCAACATTATTCCTAGCATATATAAATGACATCACAGAAAAGTTTCCAGCCAGAGTACACACATCCTCCTTTGCAGATGACCTAGCCATATGGACATCTGAAGAATATATTAGTACAGCTAACAGCAGAATACAGCAAGCCTTATTAGCGCTAGAGGACTGGTCAAAATCATGGCTAGTGAAGATAAGTGAGGAGAAAACAACATGCACAGTGTTCTCCCTCTCAAATAAAACTCAGCAACCTAAGCTGGTATTGAATGGAAAAATATTGCGCCATGAAGAAAATCCAAACTATCTAGGAGTCACCTTTGATCGTCGCCTGACATGGAAAACACAGGTTGAGAAAAATCGAACAAGAGCAAGGCAGAGAATGGCAATCATGAAAAAGCTTGCTGGTACAACGTGGGGAGCAGATGAGAAAGTTCTCAAGAAGTTATATACTGGACGGGTGAGGCCAGTACTGGAATATGGCATTGCAGCTTGGGCAACAGCAGCTAAGTCAAACTTTAACAAAATAAGTAGAGTCCAAAACCAAGGAATGCGAATCATAACTGGAAGCCTCAAGACAACGCCTATTAATGAACTAGAAAAGATCACTTGTTTACAACCAATGCAGGATAGAAGAGATAGCAGAGCCCAGCAACAAGCAGAAAAATTTAGAAGATTGACAGACCACCCTATGTACAACAGATTTAATGGTTTTGGAAAGGGAAGACTGAAGCGTAGCAACTTTGTAGAAACTGCAAAACGAAGGATTAGGGCAGATCCTATACTTAACATATCAACAGTCAAGCCCATACACAATGCACACAAGTTCCCAGCTTGGAGACAGCAGCAACTGCCTGAGATGATAGAAAACATTCCTGGTATTGAGAAAAAGAACACTCAGCATGAAACCGAAAGAAGAGAAATAACCCTAAACTACATAAAAGAACATTACCCAAGCAGGAATTGGACCCATGCATATACAGATGGATCAGCCAAAAATTCAATAGAGAATGGAGGAGAAGGAATTCTCCTAAATTTAAAAAATGGAGTGAAAAAAACACATTCAATGGCAACTGGAAAATTTTCAAGTAACTTCAAAGCGGAGGTAGAGGCTCTGAAAACTGCAGCAGAAATGCTCCTGATGGAGGAAAATAAAGAGAAGCAAATAGCTATCTTCACAGATGCAAAGTCAGCTGTCTCAATACTGAAGAGCAATAACAGCACAGAACTAACTGACCTAAGAGCAGCACTCCATGATCTATGCCAGAAATCCAAAAAAGTTGTAATACAGTGGATCCCATCACATTGCAGTATACCTGGAAACGAAGAGGCTGACAGACTGGCAAAAGAGGGCGGACGACTACCACAGCCTGACATAGACATAACCTATAATGAGGCAAAGAGGTTGATAAAAAGCACTTATAGAACCAAATGGGAATCAGAGCATCCAGGCCATCAGAGGATGATGCATATACACTCGACCGAAGAGAACAAGTAGCAATCTTCAGACTCCGCACAGGACATAACAGGCTGAAATACCACTTGTTCAATAAACTAAAGATAGGAGATACCGATGAATGTAATTGTAGAACTGGAAAAATGACAGCAAAACATTTGCTGCAGGATTGCCCAACGTATGCAGAACAGAGAAAGATATTTTGGCCCACACCTGCTTCATTTGAGGACAAGCTCTATGGAGATATCAACAAGCTAAAGTTGACCGCAGCTTACTTAAACTACATACAGGTTGACATTTAAAGGTGCATGAAGATCCAGAGGCATGAAATGGAATATTGTTTGGATAGCAAATCCATTATGTGGAAAGTCCAAATAGAAAGCTCGCTGTGTGGGCTTCATAAAAGGTGGAAAAGTGTCCTAGTGGCACCAAATGGAATATTGCTTGGATAGCAAATCCATTACGTGGAAAGTCCGAATCAAAAGCCCATTGTGTGGGCTTCATAAAAGGATGGAAAAGTGTCCTAGTGGCATGAAATGGAATATTGCTTGGATAGCAAATCCATTACGTGGAAAGTCCGAATCAAAAGCCCACTGTGTGAGCTTCATAAAAAGGTGGAAAAGTGTCCTAGTGGCACGAAATGGAATATTGCTTGGATAGCAAATCCATTACATGGAAAGTCCGAATCGAAAGCTCACTGTGTGGATGTCATCTGCAGACTGCATACTTCTGGTTTCCGGAAGAACAGCCTATGGTGAACGGAAGGCCCAATATACGGAAGTGAGGCTAAGCAGCCATGTGCAGGACGTGACGATTCCTTGGGTGAGCCCAGTACCAGAGCGCTATGTATCGGCTCTGCAAGTATGGAAGCCTCCTTGGATGGCGGGGAATGCCCATGGTCTGCCCCTGCCTTCCCTTGAGGGCTGACCAGGATCTTTGGCTGTTCTATATCGGCCAGCTAAGATGGGGGATAACACCACAACAGTGAGAGTCAAACGTCCTAAGAAACCCCCGGGAAGGTTAACCCGGTCAACAAATGCCCTCAGAAGTCGGATGTGTCGGCCTAACGGCGCAAGAACGCAGCTCTGCTGTAAACAGGCACAACGCAATCACATCCGAAAAAAAACTCCGGATGAACGAAGAAGTATCCAAGGGAAAAATTGTCAGACTGTCCTGGGCAGTGTCCTGACTTCTGATACTTTAATCTTGCATTAATTTAATATTTTTACCTCTCCTGCAAAATGTTTTATCTTACCTTTTTTGTTCAAAAAGTTGCCCGCATCAAGAATCACCATTCATAAGCATATGCAATATAATATGGACCTACAATTGCAAGCTTCTTGAAGTATAGAGAAAGATGTCTGGCAGAATCCCTCCCAAATTATAAATAATAATCACTGCAATATTTCCTAGAAATCCAATTTTTGTAATATAATAATAAATTCGTATTCTTATTGAGTTACAAATAATATATTAACTCGCAATTTCCTCCTCCAATTCCTTAACCGTTTAGCACATTAAATGCGCTTGCATCTTAACAGTGAAACAGAGAAGGCATGCAAATGTGCATGACTCTGAAACAATTGGCTATGTTTAGATCAGTGTCAAAATATTTATGAAAGTAGTCAAATTCTAATTTAGGACTTCTGCAAATAACTTCCTGCAGGGCAGGACACAAGAGTTACCTCCCCGAATTAACGGCCCAACTTCCGGTTCTTACCTCCCTTCTTCTGCCACATCCTTTTCCTGCAATTGAACCAACAAGATGGTAAGGGCGAAATCCTCCGGGTTTTAAATCGTAAAATATCGATATTGTTATATACTTATTGGTAAAACAAATATTGAGTTTATTTTCGGTATATTTCCCCGCGTCGCGAGGATTAGTAATGAAGGCGGATTAAAAGAAAGATAATGTGAAATTCAGTTTTTACTTCCATTGCATGCATGTATAGAGAATTAATTTCATGTGAACGGAAGTTTTACGTCGACACTCAGTAATTTATATTTATGATTTTTCTTTCAGACTACCAAGTTAAAGAAGACCAGAAAGCTCCGAGGACATGTGAGCCACGGTCATGGTCGTATCGGTATGTATAATTCTTGATATTTTCATATTTTAAAAATAACATATTTAAGCACATTTATAATTCTTCATAGGATAGTTAGTCGACAGATCATCCTCATTGCACATCGAACCATTCAGTCCATAAGTGCTCGGATCCCCTCCTCAGCAAATCCCGCCGCGTGTGGAGGACTAACCACGTCCATTTCTTTTGTATCACGCATCTAGCATGTAGTTTGCACACTTAGGCTTACCACGCATAGTGAATAATTCAATTCTTTGTCTACCTCTGCATCATTTTTCATGTCCAATATGCGATAAAGTTGTGGAAATATGAACATGTGTGTTTGCTGAAGAAGGCTAGTCGCCGCAACGTTCTGTTTTCCTTGAGTTCTATACAGCTGCATTCCTTTTATTTTATATTGTTTACATGTTCATGTCCATGGTATCTTAAATGTCCTTTGTCCATTCTTGTGATGATGTGACTTCACGCCACATTTCAGGAAATGCGTTCATTCGGTTTTGTTAAATTTGCTGATACTTAATATGACCAAAGTGTTGCAGTTTTCTGGACATGTGGCAAAAAGTTTTCTTGCTTGGTTATGGTTTCACATGTTCGCACCATGTTTTCTATGTGAGGGAGGTGATTTTGGTTGCAATTTTAGTACACTAGCCTCGAGAAATTGTATTGGTGGATCTATTCCACCTATTTATTTACAAGTTAGTCGTGGTTCCAACATCGCAGCATGTCGTCCCCATTCTACGTTCATGTGCCAGTGAATATCATATAAAATGTTCCTCACTGCCTCATGTGAAAAGTTAGTAAATATAGCAGCAGTAATAGTTCTGTATAACATCCAACATTGTGTAGTTAAATCATATCCCTAGGGATAGACCAAATGAAGTGTCTATTCGCAACCAAGTTGCAAATAAACGAAGCCTAATGGCATAAGTGGAAGGCAACAACACCAACTTCTGGAATAAATGCAGTCATTGATTGTGATGTCCTGTAAAAGACATCCAACTACCTTCTGAAACAAACATGAATAGTCACTGGGTCTGCAGTGAAGTGGTTATGAATGCATTTCGTAATCCTGCATACCGCGTTCGAAACCTAGCTGCGGTGATTTGAAAGCAGGCTGCCGTGCGTTGGTTTTCATACAGAGGTACGAATGCCGGTAATTCAGAAAGGAATGTCAAACTACTGAACGTAAACATGCCCAGAAATTTAAAAAAAAACACACAAACATTCTGTTGATTTGCCAAACCAAGCCATACATCAGTGTCAGGATTAATTCATGGGAATATCAAATATATCATGAGAGGTTTATTGGGTATCTAAATTTGTTGTTTGTTCGTTCGCTTTAAATGCAAGCATAGCCAATATACATGCTACAACCAATAATAGTTGCCACTACTGGAGAGTGCACTGGACTGATATTTGCATGTGGATTATTTTTCCTATTACCATTGTCCCTCACCATCAAGTAAACCCACTCAGACTTCAGGCAGGGGCAGACTTGGGCATTCCCCGCACAATTTCTTTAAGCTTCTACATTGGTTTGTTAGATGTGTACTCACTCCATATTGTTTAAGGATCTCCCGCAACTTTCTTTGTATCTACTCTTGGTTGCGAATAAACTCCCTAGACCAAAATCCTATTTGGTGCCCATCTCGTTATCTAGCTCATGTATGGCTCCACTTGTGTGCGGCGGTGCCCACATAACAGCCAACAGTATTGGCTGACTAGCTAAACCACATGAATGAAGTAGGGGTGATATCCTACTAAACTGGGAAGGTCCATCCCTAGTACGCAATAGACTGGACTAGGTGGATTATTCTACATAGATGAACGGCACAGGACTCTGAACATGACTGGCCGTGGTGGAAGCAATTCGGACCTCGCGTGTTATTCCAAAGGCAGCAATAAGACTACATTAAAAAGATGATTTGTATGGAGATGGCATGGTTGATTGTATCGGTAATGTATTCTCCATGCTACAAGGGTGCAATAGTAACTTGTTTCATGTTTTAAGGGGTTGGTGTCAGACTGACTGTCTCATTTTGAGGACGACATTAGAAGACACTTTATCTCTGGAGTGGGTTTGCTTTGTGGCGAGGGACACTGGTGTTAGGGAAAGCCAGTACATCTCATTTGCTTTAGTGTATTTTATGCTTGTAGCTAATTGTCCATGATTACCACTGAGTATATTTCAGTTCTCAACATTCGTGTATTTTATTTCACAGGCAAACACAGAAAGCATCCTGGTGGTCGTGGTAACGCTGGTGGCCAACATCACCACAGAATCAACTTTGACAAATAGTGAGTATACATTTTTGTTTTCATTACGTGACCTCATGTGTTGAGACAATACCCCCGCCAAATTTCAACATTTAAAAAAAGCCAGCATTTGAATATTTGAAGTTTGTTTGGCGTGCACATATATGGGTTCTACCCAGTGTTCTGTGGTTCCTGCAATTGTACATTTTGTTCTGTGAACTATGGAAGGATACTTTTGTAATTTGCCACAGAGCAGGACAGTTCTGGTTAGATAATATGATGTGGACAGGCTTCAGTTAATCAGGAACACTGCAAGTGGTGTTTCTTCATGCATGACAAATTTTTTCTTTTTTTATATTCGCATGTCCGTTTACAGGACATCGCTGTCAACAGCAGCATCTTTCAGCTGTCTGTTGATTTCTTGGCAAGATTACGCTCAGTCGTTTGGCATTGCTTTCTGCGCGGCCGGCTCAGTTATCCCGCGGGGAACGAACCGCTCCCAGTTCTCACCAGCTTTACATGCCCTGAATATCATGTTCTCTACCGAGAAGCGTAGGCAGAATTCGCCATCTCACAAGTCATGGCTCAGCCCCATGGGTATCCACCATGCCACATACCCAGGGTACGTGTCTACTAAATTTCAGCTTTCGTTGTAGTACTTGCTCATTAGTTTTTCTGTCTGTCCATGGTATTTGCATTTTCCTCAGGAACCACATTTTTCAGCTCATTGTCCACGCTTCACGTCCATACAAAAGTACATTTCACTTCAACTCTTCAGTTGTTTCAATTGATATATTTTTTATTGGTCAGTATGTTTGTTTGTTTTTTATCTTGCACAGGCTGCCTTCGCCATGGCGATTCTTGTTCTAATCTCTTCAATGCATCTCCCTTCAGATGTTATGGCTGTTCCAAAATAATTGTGCATGTTCACTTATTTAAAAATATTTCCGCTTACCTTTTTATTGCATTGCAGTATTTCTTTTCCTAGTGATGAGCATAATCTGTCTTTCTTACAATTTAGTTCTGACCCAGTTCACTGTGCTACTGCATTAATTAAATGTTACAATCAATCCTATGTATAATCTGCATATGTCGGTGCATCTCTAAATAGGCTATTATTGACCTATTTCATTGTCTTTATGGCAGCTTATTGTTTCTATGTTTTTACAACAGAATATACTTTTTTTCGATTATAGTAAGATCATGGGGTAACCTGACATGCTGAAATGTTTGTTTGGTGGTTTAAAGATGTGGCTGGGATGTGATGGTTAAGCAATTGCTGTGGTGTTTCCATGCTATTTCAGGGTGCCGACTTTTGTCTGCTATTATTACCAAGCTTTTGGCTTCTGCTTTCTGTGACTGTTTTTAAGTTGTATTTAGTTGAAGTGCCCTTTCATCAGGGCCATTTTGTATGCTTAATTACCAATTTCCTCTGTGGTGATCTGAACTGTGTAGTATGTTGCCAACAAGGTTTGTTCTGCATTCTCAGTGTTATTGCTTGTATATATTTTTTTAAATATATGTAGATATATAATTTTTGTTGTTGCCACTCTTCCTCAGCCATCCTGGTTACTTTGGCAAGGTTGGTATGAGGTTCTACCACAAGACCAACAACAAATTCCACAGCCCATCCATCAATGTGGACAAGCTGTGGTCACTATTGAGTGAGCAGTCCAGAGCCAGATATCTGGACCAGCAGACCGAGAAGGCACCAGTCATTGATGTTGTCCAGGCTGTAAGTTCTTAATCATGTTAATAATTTTAGTTCACTATCTTGGATCTACTCTGTTGTCTTGCTTTTCCCATCAGTTTTATGGTTCCAAGTTAGGTTGTGGAATTTCTCTTACTATTTCTATTCAAGTTCAGAATTTTGAATGAAATGACACTTTAATAAACTTGGAAATGTAGGTGTTTGTTGCCTAATGTGATGTTCGATTATATTTTTTTTCTTCTTCAGTTGCAAGTGTATTTATAATTTAAGTAAACTATAATTCTAGACTTAAGTGTTTTTTTCCAATACTTAATTTCTCCACACATACTTAAAGTATTATATATGTATGCATATTAAGGTAGAGGATGCAATATCAGAGATTGTGTGTACTGAAACTTTCTTTCGCATTTAGTCATGCCTCTCTTAACCTTCTGTATCGCATACAGTAATACTGTTACATTTTATTCCTTGCAGGGTTATTACAAGGTTTTGGGCAAAGGCCACCTCCCTAACAGGCCAGTGATTGTCAAGGCTAAGTTCTTCAGCAAAGTTGCAGAAAGGAGAATCAAGGAAGTCGGTGGTGCCTGTGTGCTGACTGCATAAGTTCCTCATTAAATGATTATTAACTTCATTCTTTTTGTTCTGTTTGTGCATGTTTGTATTTTATCTGTGGTCAAGTGTTGTGGGTCTACGTCCTGAAGCTGGGACTTTGGGAGTATTCCATGTTATACAGAATGTGTGAGTAGACAGAAGATGGCTACCAAGCACAAAATTTAGCTGCGTTCCGCTGGTTACAAACATGTTATTTCTGGGTTTGCGATAAAAGCAGTATCCATAGCAGGCACTTGGGTCTCTCTGTTTAATGATGTCCTGGTGCTGTAGTAGTAGTAGCGGCAAACTCGGCTGTGCCAGTGGGATTGAGATGGCTGTCTGTGGAGTAAGAAACCGTCACACTTTTCTGAACTTCTATAAATTTTCAATTAACATCCTCAAGCTTCTCTGGTATTATCTGGTAGATAATTGCTTCTCTGGTGCCACTGTTTTTGCGGAACCCTTCAGATACTTCGTCTATTTTGTGCTGAATTGTTTCTTGTATGACCTTGGGGGGGAAGTTATTTTTTTTTTTTGGATTGAAGGGTAGATTCCAGAATTACAAATGTGATGGAATTAAAGAACGTTTTTGTCACCAGCTTTGTCTCTGCAGCAGAGTAAGTTATTAACCAGGCTAATATTACAGTGGACTAAGAGTTTTGGTAGCTGAAAAGGCTAAAGATCTACAGGATTTGGTTAAGGAATTTCAATTAAACAGATGAACTGTATTTGAAGAACCAAACTTAGTGTCTTAACAGACACCTTACATTGTGCTTCAACCTATGGATAGTGTTACCTAGGTCTCCATAGTATATAGCCTAGTCAAATTTTACAGCTACCATGCACTCTCGGCCTTCCTAGTACACCAGTGGACAGGTGACATCAATATATCTGGAACAAGACAAGCTGCTTGATTAGAGATTCCCAGACTAGTTGCTGCTTTGGCCCCCCCCCCCCATCTGCACTGCCATGACATTTAGTCTAGGTGCTTTATGCACCTCAATGGTCTGTGTATATATTTGGTGCCTTGCTGAATAAGTAACCGCATAGCAAGATAACCTTAGTATCGGTATATACTGTCCTGTTTAAATTGGGGGGGGGTCGAGTTCTGGCGGTCCCGGGTTCAAGCCCCGTGAAGACCAGGATGTTTTTTCACGTGCACTTCTTCTTCTTCTTCTTCTTCTTCAGCATTCCGAGCCATTGAGGTTCTTTGCTGCAAATACAATCTGTCTCCATTCGTCTCTCTGGTGGACCTTCTCTTGCCAGTCGTTGATTCCAAGTGCTTGTAGGTCTGTATGTATATTATCTCTCCACCGCCTTCTTGGTCTACCTCGGGGTCTACGGTCATTTATTTCCTGAGTGTAAGCACTTCTAGTAATAAAATTTCCCATGGTCTCTGGGTAGATCGGACGCCTGTGTGTTGCGCACATGAATAATCCCTTGACAGTTGGAAATCGTAAAGGAGTAGCCTAACGGCGCTGCCGGTCAAAATTTCAAGTTATCTACCCAAAATATTTCAGGATACTCACCGGTGCTTTAGAGTTTGTGCACTGAGCTGAGTTTCTCCAGACTCGGGTTTAAGTTAGAACAGAACACTTATGGGTTACACCTACGTGCCATGATATTGATTCATTGACTAAATTTGGCAATATATTATCCTTTGGAACCTAATCCGATGGGTTAGTTCTATATATCTTTTATGACAGGATGTTTAATCCAACTCCAGCATTTATTGGCTCGTTGGAACTCCCTACACGTCTGCAGCGAGGGAAATACATTTACTGGGAAAACTGGTGCACAAATAACGGGTATTCTGTATGCATGTAAAGAGGATGTCGGTTTATGCATTCACACTGAGAATGATAAATTCCCCCATTTACAACCAATGTTAGCAAGCAGCATAAGATCACCATACAGTGGATACCATCCCACTGGGAACAACAGAGCTGATCGATTGGCTAGTGAAGGAGCAAAAGAAGTCTGGTGTGCCCGTTACATACCACCAATAGAAAAGAATGATTACGTGTCAGAAAGCCACCAGAACCTGCTCAAGATGGCTATCACTTTATGGACAGAACAAGTCATTGTTCTGCACCCCAGAACAGGACACAATAGATTACGCAACCACATGTATACAAAATTAAAGGTTGGTGAAACAGCCATGTGGATTGGCGTGGCAGACAGCAGAGCACATACTCCAAGACTGCCCAAATTACATGTCTAGGCACACCTTCTGGCCTAGAGAGACAACATTGGAAGATGGAACTCTATGGACCGCTGAGTGAACTGAAAAGACTTAGATTCATAACAAGACAAGAGACAACATTGCAGTTATAGACATATTTCAGGCGAACGGAAGAAGACCAACCAATGTTGGTGTCTGTATGTGTGAACACATAGTACAATTTCCTGCTACAGGTTTCTCATTTGATAGCGCTATCACATTTTATAGGCCTAGGAACAAGGATAAGAGGAGCTGAGTGCCATAGCGGCCACTTTCTCCTTGGAGCAAAATTTAAGATAAAGTTTAAGAGCGCTTTCTATACTAAATTACAAAGATTACACCCAGCATATAACAGAAAAACTACAAGGAATTACAAAGAGAAATTTACAGATGAAATAAAATGTAAACTTGAAACTGCAAAACCCTTTGGAGGAAAGCATTGACCAAACTTGGTTGAACATCAAGAATACAATTCAAACCACCGCAGAAGAATGTCTCGGTGTGTTAACCACGCATAGAAAGAACAATGGTTCAATCAAAAATGTGAAGAAGCAGTCATTAGGAAAAAGAATGCCAGACATTTATGGTTAAATGACATCAACATCCAAAAGGAAATGAATGTAAAGAGGCTACAAAAATAGTTCGACAGCAGAAGCGAGAATATATGAGCAATATAATCTAAGATGTGGAAACTAATTACCAGAAAAACAAATCCAGAAAGTTTTAAAGAACTGAAGTCAATGAAACGAGGGCACCAACACAACACTTATGGTTTAAAAGACAAAAATAGGATTATGACAAATACCAATGAGGAAATGTGCAACACAAGGAAAGGATATTTTGTTGAATTACTAAATTGTGAAGCTCCAAGTAACACTTTCCCACAGGAAGAGATTCTAACGTGTGAACCACAAATTGAAGAACCTGCATTTGAAGAAATCCTATATGTAATCACATGACTTAGTTATTTAGTCGCAGTTCCAACTTCACAGCAACGGGTCGTCCCCATTTTGCTCCGTTCCTGTGCCAGTGAATATCACACAAAACGCTGCCCAATGTGAAAAGTAGAATAGACAGGGGTCTCAACAAACAGCCCGCACAGATGTGCATAATGCCGCCGCCAGAATATCAACACACCAGTTCGCCACGATACACCCTGTTCATCTCTGATGGAATCGGCAGTCATTTTCCTATCTGGATGTTTCCTAGATGTTCACCCACACTGTCCACGAAAATACAGTTCATCACCGTCGGCAGTGGCAGTCTACCAGCAGCCACGCATTTTTTCTGCATAAGGCATAAACCGGTCAACTCTGGGACATAGCCACCTGCCATCGCTCCGAACATGCATTCACGCTCCCAAAAAAAAACGGGCTTTTTCAAAAGCACTTCACACGAAACTCACTGCTCACAGTGTCACACCACGCACTCACTCAGTAGCAGGGCGACGGAACCATCAAGCCTCCTTAGTTGCCTCTTACGACATGCGTGGTAGGCTATAGTGTTGCTATTCTTTGCTTCCCTTATGGGCCCCGGCAACACATGGGAAATCACATGACTTAACAACAATATGGCAACTTGGACTGATGAAATTGCTGCTGAATTTATAAAGGCCAGGTGGCCCCGCATTACATCTAAAGTTATACGAACTAATAATAAAAATCTGGAGGACAAAGGAATTACCTCATGACTGGAAAGAGTCATTATTGATACCTATCTTTAAGAAAGGAGACAAGTTCCAATGTGAATATTATAGAGGAATATCACTACTGTCCACAAGCTAAAAGATACTATCCGCAGTATTACTAAATAGACTAAAACAATATTCAGAAGACATATTAGGTGACTACCAGGCGGGTTTTAGACAAAACAGATCAACAATAGATTAGATATTTATCTTACGACAAATTCTTCTTCAGCCTTCCGAGCCATTGAGGTTCTTTTGCTGCAGATACCATCCGTCTCCGTCTAATCACTGGTATCATGAAGGCTAATAGACTAATGGCTGGGGCATATAGAAAGAATGGAAAATAATAGGGAAACAAAACTCGCTTATACTCAGGAAATAAATGACCGTAGACCCCGAGGTAGACCAAGAAGACGGTGGAGAGATAATATATAAGAAGACCTACAAACACTTGGAATCAACGACTGGCAAGAGAAAGTCAACCATGGAGACGGATTGTATCTGCAGCAAAGAACCTCAATGGCTCGGAACGCTGAAGAAGAAGGAACAAGGATAAATAGGTAGCCAATCATTTCCAATAGGTAGCCTCATTTTGTTAAGCCAAAGGATTATCCTTCGAAGGACTACATCCCACTTAAAACAGACTAGCAAGGAACCATCACTGGCAGGCCAGAGAGCAAGAAGAAACAAACGCAAAGGATTACTCTCCGGCCAAAACCCACATCTGACGTCGAAGGCATGAAATCTGCGACACCGTAAAGTCAACTAACACAGGCAGAAAAAAAAAGAAGAAACTACGACCGCGCTGTGAACCACTATGCTTATAACCAATGCTGAAAAAGCCGCCTGAACGATATGGAAACGTTTTCATTTCTTATATATCATCGAATTCCTCACTTAGATAATGTTTGTCCATCAAGAATCTTCTTCTTCGTTCATCCGTTTTTTTTTTTTTCGGATGTGATTGCGTTGTGCCTGTTTACAGCAGAGCTGCGTTCTTGCGCCGTTAGGCCGACACATCCGACTTCTGCGGGCATTTGTTGACCGGGTTAACCTTCCCGGGGGTTTCTTCGGACGTTTGACTCTCACTGTTGTGGTGTTATCCCCCATCCCAGCTGGTCCATATAGAACAGCCACAGATCCTGGTTAGCCCTCAAGGGAAGGCAGGGGCAGACCATGGGCATTCCCCGCCATCCAAGGAGGCTTCCATACTTGCAGAGCCGATACATAGCGCTCTGGTACTGGGCTCACCCAAGGAATCGTCACGTCCTGCACATGGCTGCTTAGCCTAACTTCCGTATATTGGGCCTTCCGTTCACCATAGGCTGTTCTTCCGGAAACCAGAAGTATGCAGTCTGCAGATGACATCCACACAGTGAGCTTTTGATTCGGACTTTCCACGTAATGGATTTGCTATCCAAGCAATATTCCATTTTGTGCCACTAGGACACTTTTCCACCTTTTATGAAGCCCACACAGTGGGCTTTTGATTCGGACTTTCTACGTAATGGATTTGCTATCCAAGCAATATTCCATTTTGTGCCACTAGGACACTTTTCCACCTTTTATGAAGCCCACACAGTGGGCTTTTGATTCGGACTTTCCACGTAATGGATTTGCTATCCAAGCAATATTCCATTTCATGCCACTAGGACACTTTTCCACCTTTTATGAAGCCCACACAATGAGCTTTTGATTAGGACTTTCCACGTAATGGATTTGCTATCCAAGCAATATTCCATTTTGTGCCACTAAGACACTTTTCCACCTCTTATGAAGCCCACACAGCGAGCTTTCGATTTGGACTTTCCACATAATGGATTTGCTATCCAAGCAATATTCCATTTCATGCCTCTGGGTCTTCATGCACCTTTAAATGTCAACCTGTATGTAGTTAAAGTAAGCTGCGGTCAACTTGAGCTTGTTGATATCTCCATAGAGCTTGTCCTCAAATGAAGCAGGTGTGGGCCAAAATATCTTTCTCTGTTCTGCATACGTTGGGCAATCCTGCAGCAAATGTTTTGCTGTCATTTTTCCAGTTCTACAATTACATTCATCGGTATCTCCTATCTTTAGTTTATTGAACAAGTGGTATTTCAGCCTGTTATGTCCTGTGCGGAGTCTGAAGATTGCTACTTGTTCTCTTCGGTCGAGTTTGTAATATGCATCATCCTTCTGATGGCCTGGATGCTCGTCCATCAAGAATGATTATAACTATTCATTCATCCAGTAGGGTTGAAAATTTGGAGCCGAGTTCTAAGATGGCTAGTAAGGCATACTTTGGCTCGAAAAAATGGATGGCTCAGGCGGAGGATACGATCAGACAGGTGTGCCCCTTGGAGAACATTAGGAGAGGAGTGGGTCAGAGTGCCAGCGGAGCAGTCAGACTTGTAGCAGAGTTATAATCACATTGAGCCGGGAGTGGCCAGCAGGGGCCACAGAAGTGGAAATACAGCAACTAATTCAGGATAATGCTCGCCCGGGTGATGTGATTATCTACACAGATGGTTCGGTGTTGAGAGGTAGTAGAAGTGCCTGGGGTTTCTTGGCAAAGGCTAATGGTCGACGTTTGGTGCAGGAGAGCTTGGCATATGATACCACACCATCTAGCTTAAGAATGGAGGTGGAGGCAGCCAGTGCAGCTTTCCGCTGGATGGAGAATACGATACACACACACACACACACACACACACACACACATATCGTGATTTAACTGACTCAGAAAGCATGCTGAGTAGGGTGAGGACAGGCAAGCTTCGTGCCTAGTGGCTTGCTTCGCTTTGGAAGTCACGGGTGGCAAGCATCGTCTGGATCTTTTCTCCGGGGTGTGCTGGGGAATGAACAGGCAGACAGATTGGCTGGCTCTGCAAAACTTGGTGGAGTATTGATGCATGATAAGGCAGACGTGGTTGCGGCCTTGTGGGAGCACGTGTACACCACGTCGGAGCAAATGGATCACCATGGTCTGGCAAGAATGCGACAGCGTAGGAGTGACGAGGGGATCTGGCCGATGCTCGACGCTTAGAGGAAAGGTGAGACGCACATATAATCAGATTGCTCTGGTATTATTGGGGTTGGAACTCTTCGCTGGCTTCTGAAGATGGGGACGGAGCGCTTATGGGAATGCCCCGAATGCTGTGATGTGGGTTCTTAAATCAATCAATCAATCAATGGCTCGAAATGTTCCTTGACAATCTGGGCAGAGAATACTTGAGGTTCTAGGAGGATGATCTCCTGCAGTGGTTGTTTTTTAGTGTCCAGCTTTGTTTTTTTTTTCTTTTCGTAGCTCTTGCAGTCCTGTTTGCTTCACGGGTGACTACACCCTGGCGTAATGATGTACGCCACGAATGTCGATCTTTGGCAACAGTCTCCCAAGTGTCGTGAAAAAAACAATTCGTTTAGGGCGCCACTTTGATACACGACGAGCTATCGATTTCGCTAACTCGCCCTCCGACGTATGTAAAGAACAATAAATAACGGATATTACCGTTGTGTTATTAATATGAGAAAAATAAAGAAATTGGTATCAGGATGTTTGGGAGTGTCCTCGTTATCTAATGCACAACCTGTACAGACCCCAGTGACAGGACCTACAAAAACACAACCAGTATCCAGGTTTGTGACAGCAACTGATAAGTCAACCCGTGTTCTGAAACTGTTCTTCTCGGTTGTCGAAAAATACGGAGAACCTTTCTTTCCGTTGTGATTTGAAATTATATTTGTCACTGTGTACCATTCGGTGCGTGAGTAGATACAAATAAATAACTTATTTGTCTTTAGGTTAGACCGTTATCTCAATTCATAATGTAAGGCTGTTATGAAATAATTATTTTTATGGGTTGAATAATAATTAAGACTGACTGCGTTATTCAAGATTTTTGAACATTCCAAAAGTGAGTCACCAAGGCGTCATTTGGAATCTCAGACCCCCATTTTCTTGGGGGAGTCTCCGTGGCGAAGTGGTCAAGCCGTATGCCTCGCGCTCCGACGGTTGTGGGCTCGATTCCGGGCTAATGTCCGTCGGTTAACGAGTGCAACTTTCTCGGAGACCCCTTGGGTTCGTCGCGGGAGCCTACGGATTTCGTGCTTTGCTGCGATGCTTTCGGCAAGCCGTCCTGTGAAAGAGACCGAACCATATATGGGATAAAACTCAGGGCAATGAAATCGACCTTCTGACTTTTAAGACTTTATGTTTTTTCATTCACAGTAATAAATGGAAATATAATTTAATAATTCTGGATACTTTAATCCAGCCAGAGAACCCATTTTTAAGGTTCTCCTACCCGTTCGTTCTAGCATCAGTGCTGGCTGTAGCATCCTGATTTTATAAGTAAAATCTGCGTATTGTGACGTTTGTTCGCTGTAGCTTCTTTATTTACAGTAGCATCCTGATTATATAAGTAAAATCTGTAAGTTCTGACGTTTGTTCGCGGTAGCAACATTGTTCGCTGTAGTATCCCGATTTCCGGGAAGGTTAACCCGGTCAACAAATGCCCGCAGAAGTCGGATGTGTCGGCCTAACGGCGCAAGAACGCAGCTCTGCTGTAAACAGGCACAACGCAATCACGTCCGAAAAAAAACTCCGGATGAACGAAGAAGAAGAAGAAGTATCCCGATTTTATAAGTAAAAACTGCATATTGTGACGTTCTTTCGCTGTAGCATCTTTGTTCTTCTTCTTCTTCTTTTCGTTCATCCGGAGTGTTTTTTCAGATGTCATTGCGGTGTGTCTGTTATGCGCCCTTGGGCCTAAACCCGTAGGCCAACACATCAACTTTAGCGTACTTTTTTGACCAGGTAGCATTCCTGGGAGACTCTCACTTTTGTGGTGCCATCTACAACCATGCTGGCCAAGTTGGAACGGTCGAAGACAACGATCATCCCTCAAAGGAAGGCAGGGACAGTCCATAGCATTTTCCGCCATCTAAGGTTGCTTCCATAGTTGCAGGGCCGACACATAACGCCCTGGATCTGGGCTCACCGAGGGGCATCTTGTTCGATTTGGCTTCTTTGTTTACTGTAGCACCCTGATTTTATAAGTCAAAACTGTATATTGTGCCGTTCGTTCGCTGTAGCAACTTAGTTCGCTGTAGCATTCTGAGTTTGTAAGTGAAACTATTCGATGTACCTGGACATTAAAGAATAAATTGTTGTGGCGAGTCCGTTTATTTGTAAAATAGTTGTTTGTTTGTTTGTTTGTTTTTGTCCTTCCTAGGACTGCCAGCTACTCGGAATACTTGTGTAAATTATGTCAGGAGCTGGAGCCAGGTGTTGTGGCAGGAACCGATGAGTCAACCCCTGTTCTTAAACTGTTCTTCTCGGTTGTCAACCAGTTCGGAGGCAAAACCACATGGGTAACTATAAACATAATTATTTCATGTTTATTTGAACATAACATAAAAATATATTGCCGAAAACTCCGTACTGCCCATGTTTCTGGGGCACATTAGGGAAACAAAGACAAGTCACCCTGTAACCCCGTCGTTAGTCGTACCAGGCGGCTATGGAAGGTTGGCTTGAGGCTGGATTTTCTATCCCGTAGAACATTTTGCTGCAAAATCCAGGCTTGAGTTGAGAACCATCATCATAGATCTAGGGCATTCCCATTCGTGCTGCATCTCAATTTTCTACAGCCAGCGATGAGTTCCAATACTAATGGTAGCAGTTACAGACAGATTATGTGTCCTTCTGGCCTTTCCTCTAAGAATTCGATGTCGGCCAAGTTCTCTGGACACTCCCTGCCGAACCATTCTATTTAGGCTGTGATGATTTATCTGTCTTTCCTCGTGATCCCAAAATGCAATTAGAATCAAGTGGGCGGAAGGAAATGTGAAACCGCTGTTGTATTTATTCCCTTGTAAAGTTTAGTTAAGGACCGACATTACTGCACTCAGGACATTCCCAAATGTGCTCCGTCCCCTCGTTCAACGGCCAGCGAAAAGTCATACTACTAATCGTCCCCCTCCCTATTATCTGATTTAAAGTTCTCCTGGTATTCCCTCTCAGTTTTTATATTCTCCCAGAACCCCTACCGATCCCCCACAATCTCATTCTGTCCATGTACGGGTTCTCAATCTGTTCCCTCGCCTTCCTCATCTGGTCCCACAAACGCATGACCACCTCCCCCTTGTCCTTAGGCATTCTACCACCAAGAGGTGCATTTCCTGCCAGCCTATCAGCCTGTTCATTCCCCCGCATTCCGTCATGGTCTGGGCATAATATCCATACAATTCTCACAATCTGTGACCTCTGAAGCGACAATAGCCATTCCACACAAAACACTCCTTTCTCCGCCTTACTAAGCAAACTCGTTGAATCCGTAATGAATACAATGTGTGTTGCAATAGTCTCCTCTAACTAACGGAATACCGCTGCTACTGCTTCCACCAGACTCATCCATTAGCCTTTGCAACAAAACCCCAACCACTACGTTGTTTCTCGCCACTGACCCATCGGTGTAGATGACCATGTTCCCTTGCAAAAGTATGCTTTTGAACACACTGGGGCTAGTAGTTATCTATCTTACTGCGGACTCTCGTGCAATCAACTAGTCCGGTAGGGAGCATCATGTGCTACACGTAAAACTCGACTGTCACAATGCTACCGAATGCATTCTGACACCTGGGCTCATCGCCTGTTAAAGTTAGGTAACGACTAACCAACTATTCCTTCGTACATTCAGGCATAAAAAATGTGATGGCCTTATACTGGGTTCGAAACACAGCTGTGGGTGATTTGGATGCAGACCGCCTTGCGTTGATTTTCATAAAATGGTTTGAGTGCCGATCGTTCAGAAAGCAATGCAAAACTTGCCTAGTAAATGACAAATAGGCAACACATGCCGGGGTCGACTGCGATGTCCTGTAAATATATGCAACTAACTTCTTTTATTATCACATCACAGATCAGTAGCAGGAACTATTCCCTTCCCCCCCCCCCCCCCCCCCTCTCCATCCAATCCTTATTCTCATAACGTGTACAAAACATCTTGACTACGTCGAATATCTCTAATCAATTTACGACTTTCATCTGTTTATTGTAGTACTTGCTAATGTGTGTTTCTGTTTGCTCATGGTTTGGTGTGTGCATGTGGGTGTTGTGTATAATAATGTGACGAGAAGAGAGGCGTTGGAAAACATTTTGACGGCTGGATAGATCATGGGGAGCAGAAGGAGACGAAGAGAAATGATGCTGGATGGACTAAGGCGGTGGCACGGAGGAATATTAACTGCAGAGTTGTCCAGAACAGCAAAGATCGTAATCTTTGGAGAGACATGGTCGCCTACGCCAGCTGGCAGAGCACTTGATGATGATATATTTCAGCTTAAAGGCTTTATATAATTAGTTTAGTTTATGTTGTGTGAGTTCTGTTGTGTGTACCTGACGCGATGCAGCGAAATATGCCAGGCAATAGAGTGTGCAATATATATTTATATTGATATTTCCAGCATGAAGATTGTGAGCTGGACTGCAGGATACGTGGTCTTAAGAAAGAATTTGCAGAGAAGGTAAAATATTGTTAAACAAATTTTAATGATTATCCTAGTGCGAGGAATTAATTGCTGCGTAAGACAAAAAATGTCATGACAGGGCAGATCAGGCCGGAAGTCTTGGACGGTAACCGGTCTGTGATCGACACTCCCACCTGCGGACATAAAGAGCATTGTTTTGTTGATCCGGCAGCCTCTTCAGCTTATTTTGTTCTTCATGTATTGGTGTTACCTTTCCTCTGGAGTAAACTAGGCAGTCCGAGAGAGGAATCTCGCTGCATGAGGCTCCACGATTCAGCCCAGTCTTTGTGCTACGGAGACGTATAACTCAATTCCTGGTCCCGAAGAAAAAAAAAAACGTCCTGATATGGGTTGTAGTTATTATGCCTTAAAAAAAAACAAAAAAATATTGTTTGTCAAGAGTGCAAGGTGTCAAAAAATGTTAATGACCGCATTCACTGACATATTACTTTGTGTATGAATAAAAATAACTGTTGGTGTTCCGAGCGTCCCAGGTGACACGTCGATTCTATGGATGAAACCCCACGTTTCACCAGGTAACAATATTGCACCAGTTGAGAAAGCTTGAATTGGACTGACATTTTAGAGAGTTTGTTATGATTGGATTAAGGTGTGGGATAGAAGGACGAGGAAGAAGAAGAAGAAGAAACAGTAGATGCAGCAGCAGAAGAAACAGCAACGGTAGAAGAAGAAGAAGAAGAAGAAGAAGAAGAAGAAGAAGAAGAAGAAGAAGAAGAAGAAGAAGAAGAAGAAGAAGAAGAAGAAGAAGAAGAAGAAGAAGAAGAAGAAGAAGAAGAAGAAGAAGAAGAAGAAAAAGAAGAAGAAGAAAAAGAAGAAGAAGGAGGAGGAAGGAAGGAAGGAAGGAAAGAAGGAAGGAAGGAAGGAAGGAAGGAAGGAAGGGAGGACGGAAGGAAGGACGGACGGACGGAAAGAACAAGAAAACGAAAAATAAAAACAATAAATTTGCTGCCATCGCACATTCTCACGGCTACTCATTGTTCTCCTTATGTATGTGTTTTTATGCTTCTTTGTGAGTTACCTTCTTTCAAAATTTCCACGATGTTCTAGCCATTCTTCTAAAAAAACCAACCACAACTATGCAGCTCCCACACAACTCCACATGTAGATCCATAGTATGGAGTTAAAGAGAGTTGCATAAAACAGACAAAATAGTTAGCTACCTTGTGGAACGATCACGAAGTTTCGCGATTGATCCAATGACTGAAGCACTTGATGATAAAACATGCAATGATGTACAGACCAAAAAGGAACCCGAAGAAGAGGTCGGCAATGTAATCAACGAACAAATTCCATGGGAATCTCGACATATGAAGCCCAAAATCCGGCACTCACCAGCTGTTTATGCTTGACCTTGATACCGCAAGGTACAAGACGAACAAGATTAGATGGCGATGATGATGATGGATATCTGCATGTCCGAACGGATAAGAGCGCTCGTTCTTAAACGTCCGGTGTGCTGATGCCGAGGTAGCGGATTCAACTTCTACACCGGTCAGTTAGACTAAAGGTGTTGACTTCTCGACCTTAACTTGGGGACGTAAATTACAAGAACCTCAAAAGTCAGAGTGAGTTCGCCTGATGGCGAGGGACACTGGTAATAAGGAAAGCTAAACCACATGCAAGAAATCAGTCCAGTGCACTAGAAGTAGTTGTGCGTGTATGGACTACGCTTGAGTTCAAAGCGAGCGAGGGCAAACAAAAATCATGATGATGATGATGATGATGATGATGATGATGATGATGACGATGACGATAATGATGATGATGATGATGATGATGATGATGATGATGATGATAACGATGATGATGATGATGATGATGACGATGATGATGATGATGATGATGATGATGATGATGATGATGATGATGATGATGATGATGATGATGATGATGAAAGACAATTTAACACAATCGTAACTAAGTTGCATAACATTATGGCTCATTTTCTTGTGTATTAACACAGTTTGGTGCACCTGCAAATAAACAGACATGGTATATTGACGACAGATTATTGGAAGATGATAAAAACCTGTTGGATTATGGCATCAATAATACCACGAGAGGCATCATAATTCGGGTGGAAATCAACCTATGAACTAACGACCCCGTTTCTCATTGTCTTTCCAGATGTTTCTTAAAGAATACGCATTGAACGCGGGACGGTCAGAAAATGATGCACCGTAATTTTTTATTTCGGAAACTATTTGATTAAAATGAATGAAATTTACAAACAATATTCATGTACATTTTCTCCAAACAATATTTGTTGATGTAATCCCCATAGACTTGTCAAGCATTACCCAGCGAGAAACAAATGTATGTAAACCTTAACTGTTCCAAATTGCTCACGTAGCTATTTTTTGACTTCATGAATCACTCCCTTTTTTGTTCCGTCTCCCAGCTACTGAGTTACGTGAATGGGTCCTTCTCTTCGCCTCCTCCACCGTACACTTCCCTCCATAGTTGTCTTTTCTGGACAGTCATGTCTGTTTCATCGTCATCAAGTGCCTTTGTCAACAACCTATGTGTAAGGCATCATCAGATTACTTCTCCCACACCACACAAGAAACTTGCAAGTCGTGTGAGAGGAATTAAATGGTACATTTTATTGCCGTAGGCTCTTTACAAGTACATAACAGTCGCTATCAAACCACACACAAAGCCACAGAATTGCCTATCACTAGTTTCCTAAACTCTAATGCTATCTCTATCTATTTGGTTACACAAAACTCCTATCAATACTAAACACGGTGCTCGCTACAAAGTCAGTCCCCAGTCTGACTTGCTTACTCGCGTGGCTACACAGCACGCGGAAGGACCTTGAGGTGTCCTTCGGCTTTTTGCGTGCCGTTGCTCCTGGCACGCTTACATTAGCTGTCTTCTGTTGAGTGGCATTCGTGACTATTACATAGGCGTGATTCTGTCGTGACCAGAGTGCTAACCATCTGGTCAACGTCTCCGTGTCTCATGAGAGAACTAGTTAATAGTCCCCCATTCTATCACCTACCCTGCCCTTATATCGGGGCACTGTATCACCTCTCATCTATTTGAGGTTGACCACTCTTCCCGGTGGTATTCTACCTTGAGAAGACCTCCGGCCTTTATGTACCAGTCTTTGACACACAGCCTCCCCTCCTGTGTTGCGTCATCAACTTTGACTCATTGGTTGTGACGCAAGGGGTTTTCTAAAAAATTAGTGTCTCTAATTTTTCTCAAAGACTGTAGATAACCTGGCTTTGGGTAACTCATAGACTTCTACTGACTAATGTCACAATGTAGTATCACTTTACTTGGCTACTGGCAATCGCCACAAACTTGTCTGGTTGACGTGAGCCCTATTCTCAATCGCAATATTATATTAATCAGAGGTATGTCTGAACCGGACCATTGTCTTATAAGACCTGCCCTCAAATAGTAAATTAACTTACTACCCATACAAAGCTGACTTTCTTAGGGTCAACACATGAATTGCTCCATGTCCCCCATATAATATTAAACAACCATTACCCAAGCTGTGTGCGACAGGCTTTACCTCTCTCGCTTCCGCGTGTAAAGTATATCTTCCACTGTTAAGTTAGTGTTTCCTTGTCTATTATGTCCCCTGACCTGGAGTTATCTCCCTTTGATCTACAAAATATGTATGCAATTTATATGTTTGTTTTTCTGGTTGTTTGCGTGTTTGGATGTAATTAATAATATAATCTAACTTCTAACATGTGTATCTACCTATCATGTGTATGTAAGTTAGTTTTCAAGTGCCATAATTCGGTTGAATGAGGTCACAAACAAGTGTATAACACTAATTAGTGACTACATTTCCGTCTTATGAGACTTAAAATACTTTTTCTAAGATCTAAACTAAACTACACACAACACATTCATCACAGCACATTTTTAACATTGAAAGCAAACATTTGACGCAGACAAAAAATAAAAAGTCGCGTTGAGCGGCAGAAACATCCGCTGACCGATCTCACTCTCTCTCGTATAATTTACATTCGCTCTCACTTTCACACTTCTGTCACACATCTTTTACTTTCACACTTCTGTCACACATCTTTCACCCTCCCAATTATTTAAAAACCTTGGAGTGACACTGTACAAGTTTGGCTCAGTTTGAGAAAGTTGAGCTCAATGACTGTGCGTAAATCGCTGCACGAGTCATGTATATACAACATATTTACATGTAAGAGCAAGGGTTGATGGTTTATACCCTGGTATCATGACCAACTATATTTTACTGTAATAATACTCTAAATACTGATATACTAATACTACTTCTATAAATGTGTATTTAATGCGTTAACTATTTTAATCTATTTTGCCACATTAATTCTAAGATGTGCTTACATTAATCTTAATATTTATCTAATTTAAGGGATGTAATGTAATTATTTAAAATGGCATTGATGTGAGATGAGTTATGTACCTTTCTGAAATGGGTAATTTAAAATGTAATGAAATTATAACTAATGTTTTTTAGATGTAACAAAAAAAAATATATTAATGATATTCTTATCTAAATGGTGTAAATGATGTATGTTTAAATGTCTAATATTTTTATCCTATTATGGTGTAAACTAATCATACTACTCACTGATCACGTTTGTTAAATGAAATGTTTCATTAAGATGGAATGGAATTAACTGAAATGAAACAAAGTGAAATGTAATAAACTAAATGGTACTATTCCTATCTAAACTACTATCTATTCTACTTTTAAGGTAAGTAAGTGGGTAAAATAATGATTTATGTAAACTTCTAAAAAAAAATGATAACTATTTTATTTCCTAACTCTAAATGAAAATTGAAGTTACATATTCTACCTATAATTCATCACTATATTAAAACGTTATAATACATATCACAATAAGTATATATATACATGGTATGTAAATACCCCAGGTTAGTTGTTGCCCCAATGTTCAGAAATTGCTTTCATTGGCATATTATATATTTACACTTGTCCTGGGTATTTTAAATACATTACACAGTCATACTTGTGTCCTATGGGTATTGCACCTGTAGAGTTCGCTTGTGTCGTAGACCAGTATTTCCGTGTCTATATTTATGCACTGTTCTGACACTGTTTTTCTCTGCTTAACAGAAATGATTCACCGGAACACATATGGAGCTTAGTAAATAACGAGCTGTTCCAGTTTACACGGTGATATATTTGTAATTCGGAGCACAGTTCTTCTTTTGATGTCTACGGACACATGGTAGATCACTGTTCGTAGTACATAGTTCAGCTGTAATATCTATGTATTAGTATAAACATTTCAAATAGAATATTCTAATGTACTACTACTCTATTACTCTACACTCTTATGTGGAATCTCTGGTATTTCTACCTCAGATGGTCGACTAAGGGTATCAGCCAGAATGTTGTCCTTACCCTTGATATGCTCTATACTAAAAGTATAGTTTTGGAGTATAAGCGACCACCTGTATATACGGTCATTCCGATGCACACCACTTTGTATGACCGTGATTGGGGAGTTGTCAGTCTGGACAATGAAGTGAACACCCGCTAGAAATCGATGGAGCTTTCTCACCGCATAGATGACGCTTAGGGCTTCCAACTCTGATATGGAATATCTGGACTCAGCAGGTGTGATCTTACGGCTCACGTAGCAAATCGGTTGGAAGATGCCATCATAAAATTGGCCTAATACTGCAGCGATGGAGATTCTGCTGGCATCTGTCCTAAGATAATAAACGAGCCTAGGATTAGGCAAGCGGAGGATTGGTACATTACTAAACAGGATTTTCAATTTTGACAATGCAGAAATTAATAATGCATCTTTGACATCTAATTTTACAGATGCTTTTAAAACATTGGAAAATACACTTGTAATTTCCGCTAAATTTGGTATGAATTTGCTATAGTAATTTACTAGCCCCAAAAGGCTTCTGACCTGCTTCTTTGTGGTAGGCATGGTCAGGTTCATAATTTTTGTAATAATTCTATTGTCAGTCTTAAGTTGACCTTGTGAAATGACATGACCCAAAAAGTCAATTTCTTTTAGGCCCAATTCAACTTTGCTCGGTTTGACAGTGAGACCGAAGAGTCGCAACCTATCAAAGACATGTCTTAGTTTCAGTAAGTGTGTTGTCCAGTCATCAGTATGGACACATATATCATCTATATAGGTCACTGTATTCGTCACTCCATGCAGTAAAGATCTCTAGTTAAGCGTACGAAAGTGGCAGGAGCATTTCGAAGTCCGAAAGGAAGAAAACGCCACTCGTAAAGTCCTAAAGGAGTTGAAAAAGCAGTAAGATGAATGGATTGAGTCTGCATAGGGACCTGCCAATATCCCTTAGTAAGATCTAATTTAGAAAAGATTTTGGAGGTGGACATGTCAAGGATAAGATCTTCGCAGGAAGGAATTGGTTCTGCGTCGATCTTAGTGACGTTGTTGAGCTTTCGATAGTCCACACACAGACGAATTGTGGAGTCTTTTTTCTTAACTAGGACGATTGGAAAGGAGTACTCAGATGTAGATTTCTGGATGATCCCACTAGCTTCTAAATTAAGAATTTCCTTATTTAGATTTTCTCTATAGCTGAGTGGGATAGAGTACGGCCTGCATTTGATAGGCTTAGAGTCCGAAAGAAGAATGGAGTGCTCGATTCTGTCTGTCCTACCTGGAATGTCAGAAAATATGTCTTTATATTCTGTCACTAATTGTACTAATTGTCGTCGTTGACTGTCTGTTAGTCCCTGTTCTATATGTATGCTCTCCATTGTCGCAGTCTTGTCTACAATGGGAACAGGTAGTTCCATTCCGTCGTCGTCTACCTGATTCAGTACAGTGGTGGTGCTAAGTGCGTATTCTGTAAGCTCACTAGGTGTATGGATATCGTCGGATTTGCCAGTCTCGCTAACTAGTGTAGTTGCGTTGTGTACGTCTGTCGTCTGATCACTAGATGTGGGTGCACTTTGTTCGTCTGTCTCTACTTCTGTCTCTTGTCGTGAAAAGTAAGGTTTCAGCATGTTGACATGGAATATCTTTAAGTGTCCGTTTATTGATATTTCATAGTCAACATCTGAAAGTTGTTGTATCACCTTGAAAGGCCCTTGTCATGAAGTTAACATTTTATTATGCTTGTCTGGTAGTAGCACCATTACGTATTGGCCAGTTTCAAGTGTTATGGGTCTAGCACTTTTGTTAGGACTGTGATGTCCGAGGATATCTGTACTGTTCACTGGAGTGAAACCATTCTTCTCCTCCCAGACAGATATTTCTTCATCTGTACAGTGCCTTAGCTGGGGTAGACACCCAAGAATTAACTCAGCACAAGGGTTGTCTAGTATTGCACAAGTAAAGGTACCAGAAAGGAACGGGGTGTTTATATGGGCTCTTGCCAGAGGATAGGTTTCTATATTACCAGAAAAAGTCCGGCATTTTACAGAGTCACCAGTATAATCCTTTGGATTAACAAGTTCCTTTTTCACACCAATAATAGAGCTCCCACTGTCAAGCAAATATCGGCATGGCTTATCATTGACCATTGCAGAGTGAAACAATAGATTGCCTCTGGAGGCTATAACTGCATTTGCATTCTCTACGGAGGATGTTACAAAATGCCCACATTCTAATTTTCCGTCTGCATGAAATTGGTGACATTGGACACAATTGTCAAAGCTTAATACATCGTTCACACAACAGACATCTTCAGATTGCTTGAAAGGTAATACATTTTCAATCTCACACTCAGTCTCACTACCACTATCAGAAGATGTATCAATCAAAATAGCATTGTTGGCTTTCATACGTTGGCGGCCCAGGCACTTATTTGAATAATGGCCGTAGCTGGAACAAAAGAAGCATTTGATTGCACGCCTGTATGCAGATCTTTTGTTTTGTTGCTTCTTAATAACATTTTCAAGATGCGCCGGATAATTTGGCGATTTGTCACACATAGAATAAGTGTCATGCAAAAGTTGACAGTAAATACATTTTGACACATTCCTATCTTTCTTGTCGACTTTCTGAAAGGGTTTTCTCTTACTCTGATAGTTTTTAGGTTGGTCTTTCACAAAAGCAACTATTTCAGAGTCATTTGAGGTCTTAAAAATATCTCTGTTAGAAGAAAAATATGCCGACCCTTTCTTTTCGAACTGCTCTATGTTCTCAATGTCTGACTGCTGTAGAAATTTAGCAAAAGGAGATGGTATAGTGGATATGACTTTATTCATGGCTATTAAATTTTTAAGTCTATCAAAGTCTTTTCCTATGTTAGCTGCTTTAAGCCACCTATTTAGTACACTCTGAACATTTGAGACATAATCAATGAAAGTCTCACTAGGTTTAGGTTTTAAATTTGAGAACTGAACCTGATACCCAGGGGCATCAAGTAAAAAGTGTTGCATTATATTATCATGGATGTATTGATAGTTAGATCTAAGATCAGTTGGTATAGCTTCTATCACTTTAAGGGGCTCACCACTCAGGTTCTTCATATAAATCATAGCCCACATTTCTATTGGAACTTGGTGATATTTAAACTGATACTCGACATTTTCTGTCCAGGCTGATATGGAATCTTCTTTACAATATGGTTTGATAATATTTTTGTATTTGTTGAACTTATTTTCTTCTTGTTGACTTTTTAGTTTAGTGGCAGAGATTTCTGCGTGTGAGTCTACATCCATACCTTTCATCTTTAACTGTGTCTCTGATTCTACTTGTATTTGTTTTTCCTTAACTCTTGCCATTTCATCTATCTCTTTTTGCTTTAATTCTTTCTCCTGATCTAATTGTTTTTGCTTTATTTCTTTGTCTTGATCTAATTGGTTTTGCTTTATTTCTTTCTCTTGATCTAATTGCTTTTGCTTTAAATCTAATTCTTTTTGCTTAATCTGTTTGTCATCTTCTAGCTGTTTTTGTTTTGTTATCTCAGCTAGTTCTGCAATCTCCTTTAGGTGTTGTCTTTCTCGTGCGCGTTCATCTCTCTCTGCATTTTCTTTTCGTATACGTTCAGCTGTCTCAGCTTCTTTTGCTTCTTTAAATTTCTGATCGGCATATTTTTCTAGCTCTTTACCTGTGTATTGCATTTCTTTGCCTGCTTTTACGAAATCAGCTAAAGTAGCCATGATGTTAGGTAATTAGCTAGCGTTGACCTACACTGAACTTTTTAATCACTTATTTTTCTTTGATATGTTATGTTTCTTAATATCTGAGCACTGCAAATTGTACTCTTTGTATATGACCTGAAAAATTTAATCCTGAAAAAAAAACAGAGCACAAAAGTATGCTAATGCATCACAAGCTGAAAAAAAGAGATGCACTATTAATCACATTGCATGCCAAAAAATATTGAGTATACTCAACTTAATGTTCCCGAGAATGAGGAACACACTCCGGTAACACAGGTCACCTTGTTTGGCACTTCGGCATAGACACGAGTTTTCTAAATAGGTCACCTGTTTGGCACTTCGGCATACACACCAATCTTCTAATCAGCTGTTGTTCACCCTGGTTTACAGAGCAGCAACAATTAACACATAGCAAACGACATATTATTCGACAATTTGGTACACAATGACATGCCCACGAACAAAACAGAATATAGTTTACTTAATATTAAATTGTCAATGTCCTGTCTTCGTTCTAACTTTTTATGCCTTTCGTTACTAACCTAATTTAATCTATGTAAGTGTTGTGCAGACTAAGTCTAATTTGCATGGCCAAAAGTAGTACCATCGTGACGGTAAACACAAGAAAAAGTACGAAAAAAAATTCATTAACTGCTTTGAAATAAATAAAACTATACTAATATTGTTTAAATAAATAAATATATTCAATTACTAATTCAAATAAACAGATAATAAGTAATATAAAGCACTGATTCAGACGGGCAGCAGCTTAACGATTTGTAAACCTTCAGATGCTGATTTCCAATGGCGCAGAACAACTGCTTGTCAATCGTAACACGTCAGAGGCGCAGCGCTATTTTTAGCTTGCAAAAATCGATAATGTTGCTGGCTGTGTATCGCTCCGCCAAGAATCATTTTTGATAGTTATTCATAAATAAATAAATAATTACATGAATAAATAACAGAAAATAATAATATCAATACTTACAACTTTGAAGAACACATGATTTAAGTATATAATATTTTACTAAACACAAATAAGCATTATTTCGTCACGATAGGCACAGTTTAGTCAGCAACTTGTCCTAGTTCTGCACACGTCAACCGTCACTGACACAAGTTAAATTCACTACTTCACTATTTGTAAACTTAGTCTAGAGCCGTGGATGAGTGTATTAGCTTGGCTCTTTCGTCCAAGCCACACTTCTGACACCACATTAATCTTTGCCTGTCAACAACCTATGTGTAAGGCATCATCAGATTACTTCTCCCACACCACACAAGAAACTTGCAAGTCGTGTGAGAGGAATTAAATGGTACATTTTATTGCCGTAGGCTCTTTACAAGTACATAACAGTCGCTATCAAACCACACACAAAGCCACAGAATTGCCTATCACTAGTTTCCTAAACTCTAATGCTATCTCTATCTATTTGGTTACACAAAACTCCTATCAATACTAAACACGGTGCTCGCTACAAAGTCAGTCCCCAGTCTGACTTGCTTACTCGCGTGGCTACACAGCACGCGGAAGGACCTTGAGGTGTCCTTCGGCTTTTTGCGTGCCGTTGCTCCTGGCACGCTTACATTAGCTGTCTTCTGTTGAGTGGCATTCGTGGCTATTACATAGGCGTGATTCTGTCGTGACCAGAGTGCTAACCATCTGGTCAACGTCTCCGTGTCTCATGAGAGAACTAGTTAATAGTCCCCCATTCTATCACCTACCCTGCCCTTATATCGGGGCACTGTATCACCTCTCATCTATTTGAGGTTGACCACTCTTCCCGGTGGTATTCTATCTTGAGAAGACCTCCGGCCTTTATGTACCAGTCTTTGACAGCCTTGCTGATTGGCGTGGGCGGTCATACTTCTCCACATCTCGCAGTCTCCGACAGCATGTGTCAGTTCGTGCGCCAGCACTGTTCCACTGCCTTCCTCCATTTCTCTTTCCACAAATCTTACCAGTTGTCACAATATTTTCTACTGTTTGTCTTCTCATAATGTGGCCAAAAATGATGACTTGTCTATTTCAGTTCTATGTAACACACTGGAATTACTTTTTCTAACCTCTAATATCAAGTATTTATTGTATAACATATTCTTCATTTATAAAATAGGATATTTGCTTGTTCCACTCTTTTATTTTCTCTCTGATTTTCCATCTGATGTTACCCATGTGCCTGGATATTTGAGTTTCTATACTTGCCCCAAATTAACATCGTTACTTTAATTATACATTCAGCCACTGTCTTTTTTCTTTGACATTACCATGACTTCTGTCTTCTTATTTATTATTTAGGCCAGTGCCAATTTTTATCTTTTTACAAACACTACCTAATATTGCCCGAGGTTTCTTCTGACTTATTGCTATCATGAGGTTGTCGCCATGTTGTTTTACATGTCCAAAATAATGTAATTGTTTTAAACTGATTCAGTGCCAAGCAAACAGAGGGTTTGGACCAAAAATGACACACAATCAAATGAAAAATGTCAATTTCCTTTCACTGAGCATCGAAACAAAACAAATAACACGATGACCCCAAGTATGGCGGTATATCGTCCTTCTATTCAATTAGGAGGTCACATATACCACCATCCTTCGTTACTGAATCAGTGTATCTTTGCTTGTTTTAGTAACCAATTCTCGTCAGTTACAAATTTTTGTGGGATCGATCTGTTTGTTCTCATTTCCATCCAATGCATTTGTATTTCTCTATAACGTTTATTTGCAAAGTAGGTCAGCATGGCCGAATGAATAAGAGAGCTTGTTCTTAAAAACATCCGTTGTGCTGATGCCAAGGTAGCGGGTTCAACCCCTAAACCGGTCAGTTGGGCTACAATGTTGACTTCTTGTCCTTGACTTGGGGACGTAAATTACAAGTACCTCTGAAGTCGGCGTGGATTAGCCGAATACTAACCACACGCAAAAATAAGTCCAATGCAAATAGAAGTAGTACGGACTACACTTGAATTCAAAGCGAGCGATAGCAACCCGGCCCAAAAAAATATGTTCAAAGACGAATATGTGCTTTTAAGTAGCTTTGTTATACTTTTTAAGTGGTTTACCCATACGTTAACGCAGAGAGTGTGCGCGCTTTTAGATTGTGAATTTTGTCGTTCTGTCTCTTCCGGCCCACACTGGGTTTTATTGCTTTAGTTTTGTAGATCAATATTTGTTTTTTAAATTTTGGTTTTGGTTCGCTCACTTTACACGCAGACGTAGTCCTTACACACGCTGCTACTTCTGGTAGCACTGGACTGATTTTTGTGTGTGGATTAGCTTTATCTATTACCAGTGTCTCTGGCCATCAGGCGAACCCACTCGGACTTCAGAGGTACTTGTAATTTACGTCCCCAAGTCAAAGACGAGAAGTCAGATTTTAGTCTGATGTAGGGGTTGAACCTGCCGCCTCAGCATCAGCCCACCGGATGTTAAAAAACAAGCGCTCTTATAATTTCGGCCATCCCGATCCCCTAAAGGTTTTTATTGCTTCAGTTTTGAAGAGCGATGATAGTTGCTCTTGTAATTTCTATTATGACATATTCAGAACTACTCACTTTCTGTAATAATTTCGTGGATAATATTATTATAACTGTTGCCATTTTTCGTTTGTCGGTTGTCATTATGATTGTTTTTACTGCACTAAGATGTAAATTTGGTTTTTGCTTTCTTCTTTCGTGTATTTAATTGGTTTGTCAAACCTTATTAGTGTTGAAAATAATACTGCACACATTTACAATTGCATTATTTTATACCGTGCCAATATTTTCTCTAACATTCCTCATAATAATCTCAGCATTAACTTATTCAGTGTCAAACAAAAAGTAGGACTGGACCAAACATAATGCACAATCAAAGGAACAAATATTATAATGTATATTTCCGTTCACTGAGCATTGAAATTGTGGAAGATACCACGAAACAAAACAAATAACACAATTACCCTAGCATTCCTTCTTTCCAAATGCGAGGTCACATTTATCGATATTGTATCGTTCCACACTGAGTTAGTTAAGTATGTCTGTTTCCCCAATGACAAAGGGGTTGTTTTATACCTTGCCAATATTTGCTCTAACAATCCTCATAATGTTCTCAGAATTAAAGTTACACAGATAAGGGGACACATTACAATCCTGCCTGACTCCCTGTTCTATATAAAATCAACTTCATCTTCCCTCAGGTAGAGGACGCGGTTAGCGAACGAAAGAAGAAGAAGAAGGTAGAGAACGGGACACATACTTTGGGATGGCATAAGTAGCTGTCGGGTCTGGATTTCCAACGAGATAAGTGGATACCTATGGGGTGCTCTTTGCTGTTAGCAAGATTTCCACGGGGCAAGATACTCACTGACCCCGGCAACATAACAGATTGTGGATGGGGAAAGAAAGGGGAAACTACCACATTATACACCATGAGAATCTCAAAATGGAAGCCGATAAAGAATCTCAAAGATCTGATGGTGAGTCCTTCAGGCCAGGCAGATAATTTACGTGAATTGAGGAGGAGAGCGAAAGCAAAGCGAGTAAAGTTAGTAGAGATCACGGCAGTAAACCTGACTGCTACTGTAGAAAGCTCGGCCATCAGGCTAAAGAAGAAATTAACAGATTATAGGTATGGAAGGAAAAGGGACAGGAATGCATGAGTTAAGTATTCAGTGCAAGTGCACTTCGCACATCTTTTTCCTCATAATGTGATTTAGCAAAGCTTATTTGGTAAAGAAGGAATAATAAATCTTGAATCTTTACATAGAATTGGTGATATTTGAATATGAATTTGTTTATCATTAGGGGTTGAGTACGAGAGAGAGAGAGAGAGAGAGAGAGAGAGAGAGAGAGAGAGAGAGAGAGAGAGAGAGAGAGAGAGAGAGAGAGAGAGAGAGAGAGAGAGAGAGAGAGAGAGAGAGAGAGAGAATTGTTTGTGGAGCACGACGGTATACTGAAGTCGAGGTCGCGGGTTCAAACCCTATACCGGTCAATTGGACTAAAATGTTGAATTCTTGTCCTTTACTTAAGGACCACACATTACAAGTACCTCTGAAGTCGGAGTGGATTCTCTTGATGGCGAGGGACACTGGTAATAGGGAAAGCTAACCCACACGCAAAAATCAGTCCAGTGTACTTTCCATTACTGCCAAGCAGTAGTACCAGTAGGCCTATGTACTACGCTTGAGTTCAAAGCGAGATAATACATTTAAAATTTAAAAAAATATGCGACTGTACTCTATGAACATGTTGGAACGACAAAGATTACCTCCCCACTCTTATGCAACGATTGTCTAACGAAACAACCCGGAAGGGTAATTTGGTTAACAATAACTGGACATGAATTCCAGTGTCTGCCGAAAAAGGAAAACACAACACAATTACATCCAATTCCATCCATCCATCATGTACCATGCCGATAAGCGTGGGTGGTCATGTTTTGCCATCTCACTCGACCACCAGAGTCGTGGATCAGCTCCGTGTTTCTGTCTCGACCATGCCACGAGGCCAAGCTATACAGGTATTTACTTCTCGGTCTTCCCCTTAGTCTCTTCCCTTCGATCTTGCCAGTTGTCACCAAGTTCTCCAATTCATTTCTTCTCATAACATGCCCAAAAATTTGGACTGTCTACGTCTAATGTCTCTAATCAGTTTACGATCTTCATTTGTTTCTTGAAGTACTTGTTCATTGGTTTTTCTGTCTGTCCATGGTATTCTTTGTATTTTCCTCCGAAACCATGGTTCGATGTCAAGAGGTGAGAGAAGTGGCTGGGGGTTCATAGCCAAAGCTAATGGTCGACGTTTGGTGCAGGAGCGCCTGGCATATGATACCACAACATCCAGCTTAAGAATGAAGGTGTAGGCAGTCACTGCAGCTCTCCGCTGGATGAAGAATATTGACTTAGAAAGTATGCTGACGAGGGTGAGGACGGGCAGTCTTCGTGCGGAGTGGCTTGCTTCGCTTCGGAGGTCACGGGTGACAAGCATCGCCTGGATCTTTTCTCCGGGGCATGCTGGTGTGCTGGGAAATGAACAGGCGGACAGATTGGCTGGCTCTGCATAACTTGGTGGAGTAATGATACATGATAAGGCAGACGTGGTTGTTGCCTTGTGGGAGCAAGTGTACACCTTGGAGCAGCAAATGGATTACCATGGTCTGGCAAGAATGAGACAGCGAGGAGTGACGAGGGGATCTGGCCGATGCTCAACGTTCAGAGGAAAGGCGAGACGACATATAATCAGATTGCTACTGGTACTATTGGTGTTGGAACTCTTCGCTGGCTGCTGAGGATGGGGACGGAGCGCTTATGGGAATGCTCCGAATGCTGTAATGTCGATTCTTAAATCAATAAATCAATCAATCAAGTCACATTTTTGGGGGGTCATGTTATGAGAAGATGCCGGCTGCCTGGCCGAGGGGTTAGCAGCTTTCTCCGTTAACCCTGAATACTCTCCTGGTCGACGTGAGCGCACGAGAATTAGAAGTGGTTCGAGTCGCGCCAGTGACCTATGAGAGTATGGAGCCGGTTGCTCAGAAAGTCGTGGCGTGCAGATGAGCGTAATCTAGCCTAGGAATCAACATACAGCTGAAAGATGCTGATGTTGACCGCAATATCCTGAAACAGGATGGAAACGCGGGAAAAAAAATGTTATGAGAAGAAATGATTTGGAGAACTTGGTGACAACTGGCAAGATCGAAGGGAGGAGACCAAATGGAAGACCAAGAATTAAATACCTGGCTGGCTTGGCCACGTGGCATGGTAGAGACAGAAACACGGAGCTGATCCACGACCCTGGTGATCGAATGAGATGGCAAAACACGACCGCCCACGCTTATCGGCATGGCACATGATGGATGGCTGGACGTAATACATAGAGATACACACGGAAGTATAGAAAAGATCATTCTGGAGGGAAGTATACTAGGGAGGCGGAGAAGAGGAAGACCACAATGTGTATGGATTCAAGATTGATATATAATTTACGCATGACTGCAACAGGTGTAAGTTATGTGGGTAAAGAGTTCACAAACATGGAAAACAGACAGAAATCTGATCTAACCATTGAAATAGCACGATTGGCCAAAGGTATTTATATTTGACCAAAGAGGTCAAACCAGTGGCGTGCAGAGGTTCTTTGATGCCCGGGGCCAATCCCTTGATTGGATGCCCCTAAATTGTTATTTCCCTAATTCAATCCTCCTCCCCTACCACTGCACTGTGCTGCCCCATCTCCCTAATTGGATGCCCCCCTCCCGGCTGGATGCCCGGGGCCGTCGCACCCCGGCACACCCCCCCCCCTCCCCGCACGCCACTGGGTCAAACATCCAACTCATCTCTTGGGCAGAGAAATCAGCTACCTAACCTTCTTGGGTGAGGGCGGCAAAAGGCGTCTCCTGTACATTGTTTTTTAGCATTAACAATGCTATGGCAGTTGAAAATAGCAGAGGGGACTGTAAGGCAGCTGCCATGATAACAATTGTTTGGAAATAAAACTTACTCACAGGTAGATAGAGTCCGTTACTTTGAATGGAATGCGTCTAGAGCAGTGGTTCTCAACCTTTTTTGGCCCATGCACCCCTTCACCATATGTTCAGAATGTCACCCCCCCCCCCTCCTGTCGTATTTCCTTCCTATAAATCGCCCCCCCCCCCCGGGCCGCCTTGCCCCTACACAGTATACGTAAAAATGGAAGCTACATTTAATAACACATACTAGAATCAGTCTAAACGTCTACATAAAACGTGATTTGCGAGTCTACTTACGTTATAAATTGAATTTCAAAAGAGCGAGAAGTACAGAACCGTAAAGTGTGGAGGGAAAAACAATATCAAGTAACTAGTTCTTGTATTAACGTGATCTTGAAATAATCGTAATCCCCCCCTCCCCTGGAAACCATAAAATTCCCCCCTTGCGGGAATTCCCCACCGGTTGAGAACCACTTGTCCAGAGGTAGCAAACCTTACACCAATGTACGCCAACGTCGGTACACTGACCTTTGATGTGCATAATTATGTTGACGTCCCCCTCTTGAAAGAAAAAGAAGAAGAAGAAGAAGAAGAAGAAGAAGAAGAAGAAGAAGCACGGCATGGATTCGGCAGTTCTATGTAGATGGACTTGGTGGAATCCGTGCGAACGGACGGGGCACGATGACGTTACTGCATTAAAACAGGGAATGTCCTCTGAAACCGGGCCTTCCCGTTAGACGAGATCTGGATTTATAAATATCTATTTATACTTTGGGTATTTCCAAATGTAGTATTTTTTGGGAATTATTGGAAATCTCCGAAATTACTCACCCCACTTCCTGCCAAGTAAACACGGGCATATTTGCAAACTTCACAGAAGTGATATTTACCTAAGGTTTGTCATAGGCTACACTTTGAAACTGGTATCATATTTATGGTTACAATAAAAGTTTATTGAAAAGTTATTGTATTAGAAAATCAAATCCAGTTAAGAATCGGATACTCGGAATTGGTATATCATTAAGAAAGAGACTGCCTATGTAGCAATAATAAGTAGTATGTTACTGTCAATTTCCGTTGTTTTGAATATAATCGCTTCTTTTGGGTACACTACAGTCACCATTCCGGAGCAGTTCTTCAATTTCGGCACCTAATTGTACCTGTAACAATAAGAATTTAACTAAAGTTTGTAGTGTAATGAAATTTCCGTCGTTTTCTTAATTCGTCTAATATGTTTTTGTTTTTAATGTGTGGAGTTAGTGTACGCAGTTTCAGAATTCCCCGACACACCGGGCCAAAAATTCGAAATCAGTGCCAGGCGATATTGGAGCAAGTCGCTTTGTGTTGATTTCGACAGTATGAGAGTCGGCCGTTTTCACAGCGATTAAATGCTGCGGTTAATTCCAATGATATGTAAAATGACACCCCCACCCCCTCCCGGGAACTTAAGCGTTGGCCACGCACATGCTAGTTGCTAGAACTACAGTACTAAGTGCGCTGGACCGATGTTTGAACGCGGACTACCTTTCCCTATTACCATTGTCCCCCGCCTTCAAGTGAACCCCTCTTCTTATACTCCACGCAGTGTGACGTTGGAGATCATGTGTGTCCACAGCCTTCTGTGTTTCTTGTACTGCCAATCTTTTTATAGCTCATGCCGTGGGGCATTGGTGATCATGTCTGTCCACAACCTTCTGACTTGTATACTGTTGAACTTCTTATAGTACACGCCGTGTGACGTTGGTGATCATGTTTATCCACAGCCTTCTGTCTCATGTACTGCCAATATTCTTATAGTCTAAGCCGTGTATATAAGAGAATTGGCAGAGCATGAGTCTGAAGGATGTGAACAGACATGATCACCAACGTCAAATGGTACAAACTAGAATAATAAGATGCTGGAAATGGTGATAGACTGAGACGGTGGCATGATGCAATATTATCAGCAGAGTTGCCCCTGAACACCAAGGGCCTAGGTCTGCGGAAAGGCACGAATGCTTACGCCAGCTGACAAGGCACATGATTATGATGGTGATGGACATTTTAAAATTGTTTCAACTACCCCGAGCTACAGTTGCCAGCCGAGGACCCACTAGATCAGTGGTTCTCAACCTTTTTTTTTTTTTGGCCCATGCATCCCTTCACCATATTTTCAGAACATCACCCCTCCCCTCTTTTTTTCATATTTCCTCCCTATAAATTCCCCCCGCCCCTATACAGTATACGTAAAACTGGAAGCAAAATTTAATAACTAATACTAGACGTTTACATAAAACGTGATTTGCGAGTCTACTTAAGTTAAAAAATAAATTTCAGAAGGGACAGAAGCACAGATCCGTAAGTATGGAGGGAAAAACAATATCAAGTAATCGGTTCTTGTATTAAGGAGATCTTGAAATAATCTTAATCATACCCCCCCCCCCCCCCCACTCCGGAAACCATAAAATTCCCCCTGAGTGGGGGAGGGGAGGAATTCCCCACCGGTTGAGAACCACTGCACTAGATGATGATGATAAAATGGGCACCTAAGAATACCTAATTGTAATTCGACTTGTTGCTGTCTTGATAGACGATAGTTTGTAAAATGGACTTGCATACGTCTCCATAGCTTGTGCTGACTCTAGAGACCATGTGTTTCCACGACAGCATGATCTCTCTCTCTCTCTCGCTCTCTCGACCTGCCTACTTTACTCCAGAGTAAAGTTAATACCAATACGTCTGGAACCAGACAAGCTGCCGGATCAGCAAAGCAATGCTCTAGCCCTCCACCTATCGGAGCTTCCATCTAGACCAGTTGGCGACCAAGGCTTAAGCAGCCTTAGGGACTTAGGGCCTGGTCTGCTGAGCCAAGACATTTCATTTAGTCTTTAGACTGCATTTCCTCTCACCAGGGTAAGGCTTGTACTCCCCCAGTTGCGCCCCTCCGCTCGAAGACGTTATTTGTATAATAACGGTGGTAGTAATAATAGTAATAATAATTATTTGTATTATTATACTCATACTTATTTCTAAATCTATTAGTTGTATTATTATTACTATTGTATTATTATTACCACCTGATAGCAGGATCAGAAACCAGATTGACTACATTCTGATTAGCAGAAGATTTAGAAGCGCACTAACAATAGCAAAAACAGTTCCCAGCTCTGACTGTTATAGTGACCACAGACTACTTACAGGACCACTGAGGATGAAGTTGAAGAAAGTCAAGTATATAACAGGAAACACTAAATATGATTTGGGTACATTGAGAATGACAAAGAAATACAAAACAAATTCAACATAGAAGTACAAGACAGATTTGATATATTGTCTGATATATTATTCCAGGATGTGGATGATCAATGGGAAATGTTGAAGAATTCAATCAGTTTGGCTGCAGAAACAACTATTCCAAAATTAAAGAAGGTCGGTCGTAAGAAATCGATGACAGAAGAAATTTTACACCTAATGGAAACAGAAGACTCAACAAAAATAATTCTGCCAAATATGAAGAAATTCACAGACAAGTCAGAATATTATGTAAAGAGGCAAAAGAAGCATGGCTTGAGGAAAAGTGCTTAGACATTGAAAAACAACACAACAGTCAAAATACCAAATTAGTGCACAAAAGAGTTCAGGAACTTATTAATAAAAGAACAAGTACATCAACAGGCTATCTAAAAACTAAAGATGGCAAAATCATAATAGAAAAAGATCAGATTCTACATATATGGACAGATTATGTGAAAAACCTTTATAATGATAACAGAGAGGAACAGTATGATATTAGATTTAATAATGAAGGACCGCCAATTTTGAAGATGGAGGTTCGAAATGTTCTTAAGCATATGAAAACTGGCAAGGCCCCCGGTGCAGATAACATCACAACAGAAATGATTAAAGCTTTAGAAGAATTTGGACTAGAGCAAGTCACCAGACTGCTGAACACATTATATGATACTGGAAATATACCTTCTGAATTATGTAACTCTCTATTTATTGCAATCCCAAAGAAATCAGGAACCTTGGAATGTGATCAACATAGAACAATTAGTATAATGAGTCACATCACAAAGATTTTCCTACGAATTATCATGCAAAGAGTGAAGAAGAAAATACAACATGAAATAGGGGAAGAACAATGTGGGTTTGTAGAAGGAAAGGGTACAGTAAATGCTGTGTATATGCTGCGAACAGTTATTGAACGTGCTATAGAAGTAAACAAGGATATACATCTTTGCTTTATTGACTACACAAAGGCTTTTGATAGAGTTAGACATGTCAACATGGTGGATATGCTTGCAGATCTACAAATTGATGGGAAAGACATTAGACTTATAAAAAACATATATTGGAAACAACAAGCTGCCATAAGGATTGATAATGAAGTGGGACAATATCAACCTATTAAGAGAGGTGTTAGACAGGGATGTGTAATGTCTCCAGATCTTTTTTCCCTATACAGTGAAAATATTTTCAGAAATGTAGAAGATATAAATGGAATCAGCATTGGAGGACGAAACATCAATAACATTAGATATGCAGATGATACAGTATTGATTGCAGACAATGCACAAGATCTACAATTAGTAGACGCGGTTGTTGTACACAGTGAGCAGCTGGGGCTGGAATTAAATTGTAAGAAGACACAGGTTATGGTCGTCACTAGGAAGAACGAAGTACCACAATGTAATATACAAGTAAATGGGAATATTCTTCAACAAGTGAATCGGTACAATTATCTCGGAACAGTCATAACATCTGATGGGAGATGCCTTGAAGAGATTAGAACAAGAATCGCCATGGCGAAAGTAGCCTTTAGCAAGATGAAAAACATTCTGACCAGTAAAAAGATGTCAATTGAAACGAGAAAAAGAGTGTTGAGGGATACATAGAGCCTTTTCTTTTGTATGGATGTGAAACTTGGGCAATGTGGAGTCAAGCTGAAAAACATATGATGGCTGCAGAAATGTGGTTTCTGAGGAAAATGCAAAGAATACCATGGACAGACAGAAAAACCAAAGACCAAGTACTACAGGAGACAAATGAAAATCGTAAATTGATTAGAGAAATTAGACGTAGACAGTCAACATTTTTGGGACATGTTATGAGAAGAAATGGATTGGAGAACTTAGTGACAACTAGCAAGATAGAAGGGAACAGACCACAAGGAAGACCGAGAGGAAAATACCCGGATGGCTTGGCCACATGGCATGGACGAGACAGGAACACTGAGCTGATCCACGACGCTGGTGATCGACTGAAATGGCGAGTCATGACCGCCCACGCTTTCCGGCATGGCACATGATTGATTGATTGATTGATTATTATTACCATGACTGTTTTTACTATTACTATTATAATTACTATTATTATCATTATTAATTTATTGTTTGATGTAAACTACAGGGTGTCCGTAAAGTCTGGACCTATGGATAAAAATACAACTGTTTACTCAAATAACATCTTCAGTATGATTATGTGGTTGTTTCGGGATTTGAAATTTAAATATTGAGCACAACCCACTACTGGCAACGCCGATCGCATTCTGGTATGAACCTAAGGCCTATCCACGTCAATATGGAAGCACTATACTCGAGTTTCGCCCTCATTTGAGCTCGTCAGTAGTGCATATCCCTGACCGGACCCGGAAACAGTCCCGGATCACGCGTGTGAAGCGGGTGTGTAAGCACGCGGCACACACTGGACACACCAAATTATCACAACAGAATATCACAACGCTACCCATCGTAGGCTATGCTCAAGATTGCACAATCGCCGCGACCGACGTCCGTCAATCGATGGGACCCGAACGATCAGGACTTCTCACTGGCAAGGAACACCAGGCCTCCTAAATCCAGTGAGCAATAATCAATTGATTATGTGGTTGTTTCTGGATTTGAAATTTAAATATTGAGCACAACCCACTACTGGCAACGCCGATCGCATTCTGGTATGAACCTAAGGCCTATCCACGTCAATATGGAAGTACTATACTCGAGTTTCGCCCTCATTTGAGCTCGTCAGTAGTGCATATCCCTGACCGGACCCGGAAACAGTCCCGGATCACGCGTGTGAAGCGGGTGTGTAACCACGCGGCACACACTGGACACACCAAATTATCACAACAGAATATCACAACGCTACCCATCGTAGGCTATGCTCAAGATTGCCCAATCGCCGCGACCGACGTCCGTCAATCGATTGGACCCGAACGATCAGGACTTCTCACTGGCAAGGAACACCAGGCCTCCTAAATCCAGTGAGCAATAATCAATCTTCAGTATGCTTTATAAAACAACGGGAATTCCCGATTGCATGTTTGAATTAAATAAAAAATATCCAGTTAGCCTATGTGTCCAGACTTTACGGACCCCCTGTCTGTTAGAATCTTTATCTTTACTGTTATTAATATTATTATTACCATTACTGTTACTATTATTACAAGTAGTATTATTATTACTACCACTACTATTATTACTAATTTATTGTTTGATGTAAACTTGAATCGCAAACTTGAATCTTTATCCAACGAATAGTAAGAAGAAGTTTGTGACAAAGTGTGTACTGCAGCAATGATGGCTGAGAAGGGTCAATTGCCAGACCACCTTGAAGATGAGAACCAAGAAGCGGATCCCTACGGAGAGATTGAATTTCATATTTACACCGGCAGCTCAGATCGTGAGGTACACAAGGTAATATTATACCTGTCTGAAAGTGTGTGTCATTTTATCAAGAAACTAATCTACACTCAAAACCGAACAGTTCAATAACATGTTGCACGTCCGTTGGGATAGTTTATCCATGGGATAGTTATAGTGGGGATAGTTATAGTGGAATAGCTGTAGTGGGATAGATATAGTGGGAATAGTTATAATGTTATAGCTATAGTGGGGAAAGATATAGTGGGATAGTTATAGCGATAGTTATAGTGGGATAGCTAAAGTTGGATAGTTATAATGATATAGTTATAGTGATAGTTATAGTGCGGATATTATAGTAGGATAGTTATAGTGGTAATAGTTACAATCGGATAGTTATTTTGGGGATATTTATAGTGGGCATAGTTATAGTGGGGACATTTATAGTGAGATAGTTATAGTGGGAATAGTTATAGTGGGGATAGTTATAGTGGGAATAGCTATAGTGGGGATAGTTATAGTAGGGATAGCTATAGTGGGGATATTTATAGCGGGGAAAGCTATAGTGGGGATAGTTATTGTGGGGATATTTATAGTGGGGATATTTATAGTGGGGATAGTTATAGTGGGGATAGTTACAGCGGGGATAGCTATAGTGGGGATATTTATCGTGGGGACATTTATAGTGAGAGAGTTCTAGTGAGCATAGCTATAGTGGGGATAGGTATAGTGGGGATAGTTATAGTGAGATAGTTATCGTGGGGATAGCTATTGTGGGGACAGTTATAGTGATATAGTTATAGTGGGGATAACTATAGTGGAGATAGTTATAGTGAAATAGTTATAGTGGGGATAGTTATAGTGAGATAGCCATACAGGGGATAGTTATAAGAGATAGTTGTTGTGGGAATAGTTATAGTGAGATAGTTATAGTGGGGATAGCTATAGTGGGGATAGTTATATTGAGATAGTTAAAGTGGGGATAGCTATAGTGGGGATAGTTGTAGTGAGATAGCTATAGTGAGGATAGTTATAGTTAGATAGTTATAGTGGGGATAGCTATAGTGGGGATAGTTATAGTGAGACAGTTATAGTGGGGATCGCTATAGTGGGGATAGCTATAGTGGGTAAAGTTATAGTGAGTTAGCTATAGTAGGGATAGTTATAGTGAGATAGTTATAGTGGGGATAGCAGTAGTGTAGATAGCTATAGTGAGATAGCTATAGTGAGATAGCTATAGCGAGATAGCTATAGCGAGATAGTTTTAGTGAGATAGTTATAGTGGGAATAGCTATAGTGGGGATAGTTATAGTGAGATTGTTATAGTGGGGATTGTTATAGTGGGGATAGTTATAGTGGGGATAGTTATAATGGGATAGTTATAGTGAGATAGTTATAATGGGGTTAGTTATAGTGAGATAGTTATAGTGGGGATAGTTACGATGGGGATAGTTATAGTGGGGACATTTATAGTGAGATAGTTATAGTGGGGATAGTTATAATGGGGGACATTTATAGTGAGATAGCTATAGTGGGGATAGGTATAGTGTGGTAGCTATAGTGGGGATAGCTATAGTGTGGATAGCTATGGTTGCGATAGATATAATGGGGATAGCTAAAGTGGGGATAGCTATAGTGGGGATATCTATATTGATATAGTTATAGTGGGGATAGGTATAGTGGGGATAGTTATATTGATATAGTTATAGTGGGATAGTTATAGTGGAGATAGTTATAGTGGGGATAGTTATAGTGATATAGTTAAAGTGGAATAATTATAGTGGGGATAGATGTAGTGGGGATAGTAATAGTGGGATAATTATAGTGGAGTTATATGTAGTGCAGATAGTTATAGTGGGATAATTATAGTGGGGATAGATGTAGTAAGGCTAGTTATAGTGGGATAATTATAGTGGGGATATATGTAGTGGAGATAGTTGTAATGGGACAATTATACTAGGGATAGTTGTAGTGGGATAATTATAGTGGCATAATTATATTGGGGATAGTTATAGTGGGGATATTTATAATGGGGATAGTTCAAAAGCTTTCCAGATATGGTACTTTATGCAAAGCCGTTACAACAAACTGACAGTGGCGCAGTGGTTAGTGTGTTTGCCACATGTTCGAATCCCCTTCTAGGCAGAGGTTTTGTTTCACTGTACCGAGACTCTCAGGTTGAATCAGCCTAACACTGGTACCAGCAAATGTCCTGACAAGTAAAGGCGGCCGGCTTGATTGTGGTCACATCAGCCATCGAGCGCCGACTGGTCTATTACAATCTAGGGCTACCAACATATACCAGGGGACATAGGTAGCGTGGTGGGTAAACGCTCGCCTGCCGGCCCGGTAATCATGACTTCAATCCGTATCAGGGTAGATTCGAATTTTTATTTAAAGTCCCTGGGGACCCCAAATCGACAGTCTAAACTTGGTACCAGGACATAACTTGAGAAGTAAAAGCGACCGGCGTGATACTGGCCACGTCATCCACCGATTGCCGATTGGTCTATAAGAATATGGGATTAGCACCATATCTCCAATACTGCTCAAGGTGTGTGAATGGGTCCTTGACTTGACTGACTTTGACTTATCTCAACACGAGAATTTGTGAAAACGTAACAGCATTGACAGATAGGCTTTGTAAAGATTTTGTGAATTAAAACGTTTCTGACGTATGTTTTTTTCCCCTTCTTATCTGAAGCTTGATGTTAATTTACAAGTGGCTTTAATTGGTGGACTAAAGGAGGACTTCGCAGACACGGTGTGTAGTTTTTATATTTACATTAAATTGATAATCTTCTTCTTCTTCTCTTCTTCTTCAGCCATTGAGGTTCTTTGCTGCAGATACAATCCGTCTCAATTCGTCTCTCTGGTTGACCTTCTCTTGCCAGTCGTTGATTCCAAGTGCTTGTAGGTCTGTATATATATATTATCTCTCCACCGTCTTCTTGGTCTACCTCGGGGTCTACGGTCATTTATTTCCTGAGTGTAAGCGAGTTTTGTTTCCCTATTACCTTCCATTCTTTCTATATGCCCCAGCCATTGTAGTCTATTAGCCTTCATGATACCAGTGATTAGCGGGGGCTTAAACAGATCATAAATGTCTTTGTTACTTCTTCTTTTCCACTCTCCACTTTGTGTATCCCTAATGGGTCCAAAGATGCGTCTTAAAACTTTGTTCTCAAAGGTTTGTAGCAAGGCTTCGTCTCCATTCGTTGTACTCCAGGTTTCAGAGCCATACAGCACAACTGGTCTGATCAGTGTTTTGTATATTGTGATCTTGGTGTTACGAGATAGTGCCTTTGATTTTAGTAGATGTTGTAGTGCATAGTATATCTTATTTCCAAAATTGATTCTAGTTTGTATTTCTTTCCTTATGATGTTGGAGCAGTTGAAGATTGTACCCAGGTATTTGTATGTTCCGTTCTTTTAATGGTCATATTATCTATTTGTATGTGGCCAGAGTTTTTAGCCATTCCTTCTCTTGAAATTAATAATAAATATTTAAATTTGTAGGATATTCAAAAACACTGTCGTAGTCGGAAGGATAAAAGCTCCCGCTATGGTAAACTTCTCAACATACAATTGTGTTGAAAGTCTATCGAGGATCGCAATCCGTAGCAGTGATGGAAGAGAGGGGGCTAGGAACCCAACCCAGGACCAGGTAGTCCAGAGGAAGAGCTGGCTTCCCAGAGTGCGGCTCCGTACGCCATGAACGGGTTATGTAGAAGGCAACATGGCAGCTTATACGAAACCGGCGCATAGCGAACCGTCAGCACTGAGGCGATAGAGGCAAACGGCCAGGGAAGAAGCTGGCTTCCCACGGTAACCGGTGCTAGGAGATGTGTAAGGACACGAAGCACCGGGTGCACGAGGCCCCTCCCCCGAGGAGTTATGGGACACGCACAAAGACAATACAAAGCACGAAGACAATGCAACATCTCGAAACATGGTTTGAGCGAACGACAGGTGAAAGACACCGGGAGTCATGATCCTGATGGGCCCTCCCCCAGAGAGTGTCAGGCAGGTAAAGGGCCGAAACATTTCGGGAAGAAGGAAACTTCTGACGATCAGAAACCTCTTGTCGTGCTTGCTCAACGGCGGGGGGTGTATATAACTCAACCTGGGGTTGATCGCAATGTCGTGCAAAGCACATGCAATATTTTAGACTTCGCCATGTTCGTAAGAAGAAGATCGCTCGCCCTTAAACTTCTGTTCCGCTGATGGCCAGGTAGGCAGTTCAGCCCCCCCCCCCCCCCTACACGGGCATTAAGTTGGATTTAAACACTGACTTCTCGGTCAGAAAGCAATAGTGAACGTACTAGTCTAGAAAATCAACCCGGGGTTGATCGCAACATCCTGCAAAGGACGTGCAACATTTAAGGTTGTAAAAATTCCGTGGAGCAGGCACGAGAGCAGGCTTTCGATCATCAGAAGTGCCCCCCCCCCCCCCCCCCCATCCCCAGCCGAATATTTTGGCTACCTTACCCGCCTTACATTTTCACAGGGCGGGGGTCATGACTCCCTGGTGTCTTTCTCCTGTCCTGTTCACCTTCGACGCGTTCTTTTATCGTACTGACCCCACATCGACCTGGACAATAATAGAAAAAGAGGAAAGAAAAATTGCAGCAACGAAAATAAGATTCCTGAGAACCCTGGAAGGTTAACCCGGTCAACAAATGCCCGCAGAAGTCGGATGTGTCGGCCTAACGGCGCAAGAACGCAGATCTGCTGTAAACAGGCACAACGCAATCACGTCCGGAAAAAACTCCGGATGAACGCTGAAGAAGAGAAAGTTGTTGTTGTTGTTGTGGTTGTGGTAGTAGTAGTAGTACTAGTAGTAATAGCAGTAATACTAGTAGTAATTGTTGTAGAAATAATAGAAGTAATAGTAGCAGTTGTAGTAGCAATGGTGGTGGTCGTAGCAGTAGTTGTAATTGTAGCAATAGTAGAAGTTGTAGTAGAAGTAGTAGTAGTAATAGTAGTAGTAGTATTAGTAGTAGTAGTAGTAGTAGTAGTAGTAGTAGTAGTAGTAGTAGTAGTAGTAGTACTAGTAGTAGTAGTATTGTTGTTGTTGTTGTTGTAATAGTAGTAGTAGTAGTAGTAGTAGTAGTAGTAGTAGTAGTAGTAGTAGTAGTAGTAGTAGTAGTAGTTGTTGTTGTTGTTGTTTTGCAGTAGTAGTAGTAGTAGTAGTAGTAGTAGTAGCTGCAGTAGTAGTAGTAGTAGCAATAGTAGTAGTAGTAGTAGTAATAGTAGTAGTAGTAGTAGTAGTAGTAGTAGTAGCTGTTGTTGTGGTGGTGGTGGTGGTAGTAGTAGTAGTAGTAGTAGTAGTAGTAGTAGTAGTAGTAGTAGTAGTAGTAGTAGTAGTAGTAGTAGTAGTAGTAGTAGAATTAGTAATGGTAGTAGTTGTTATTGTAGCAGTAGTAGTAGCTGTTATTGTAATAGTAGTCATTATTATTGTAGGAGTAGTACGAACGAACGAACGAACGAACAAACAAAATTTATTTTCAAAGGGTTAAGAATTGGGCAAGCAGGCCCATCTGACATTCTTCCCTTCTTCTCTATTTCCTCTCATACATTCTTTCATTGAGCATCACTTATGAAGCTAATCGTTGACAACAAAAGAACATTAAGCATTAAAACGCATGAAAAATAATCAGTAATACATGACTCACCGAGGCAATGTTTAACATGGGCATTATAAATACCTAAGGAAGGTGTAACGTGCCATACATCTGGGAACTGGAACTAGGGGATCTAGTAGAATTAGTAATGGTGGTAGTTGTTATTGTAGCAGCAGTAGTAGCTGTTGTTGTAATAGTAGTCATTATTATCGTTTTTGTATGAGTAGTAGTAGTAGTCGTAGAAGTAGTAGTAGTAGTAGTAGTAGTAGTAGTAGTAGTAGTAGTAGTAGTGGCGGTGGTGGTGGTAGTTGTTGTTGTTGGTATTGTTGTTGTTGTTGTTGTTGTTGTTGGTATTGTTGTTGGTATTGTTGTTGTTGTTGTTGTTGTTGTTGTATACTATCACTTGTAGCAGTAACTATTCACGATCTCTTTCCTCTGCAGTTTGGTGTTCCACATGATAAGCAGATCTGGTACTACAGGGATAGGTTACTAGCAAACAATACAACTTTGTGGGACAATGGGGTAACATGCACACATGTGGAGATAATTAGAGTCATTCGTGCCTAACTGGAATTTATAAATATAACCATTTATTTTCTTATGTGTGGAATTACCAAAACTAGTAAATTAATAGGATGAATGTGATCGCAAGGATATTTATGCCATATAACTTTCAGAATCATGAAGTCGGAGTGGGCTCGCCTGAATGGCGAGGGACACTGGTAAAAGGGAAAGCAAGCCCACACGCAAAACTCAGTCCTCTACTACTACAAACAGTGTGTAAGGACTACGCCCGAGTTTCAGCCAGCGAAGAAGAAGAAGAAGAAGAAGAAGAAGAAGAAGAAGAAGAAGAAGAAGAAGAAGAAGAAGAAGAAGAAGAGAAATGTTGCTATGCCATGGTTAAATGTGTCATGTTTTTGTGAGAAATATGTCATCATCGTTATGTTTGTGTCGTGTTGATTTCAGAATCATGTGACCCCTTAAGTAACAAACATGCTTAAAAGGCACGAGGAAAGACTTCATTTCCCTGGGTTTGATCCCATATGGCTCGGTCTCGTTCCGCAGTGCGTCCCGCCGAAAGCATTGCACAAAGCACGAACTCCGTAATGTCGAAGCCACAGGGGTCTCTGAGAAAATGGCACTCACGAACCGAACAAGGTAGGTTGGAATTGAACCCACAACCTACGGAGCATAAGCTTGACGGCGTAACCTCACTTCGCCATGAAAACTCCCGACCAGTTAAATGTTTGTGCCATGTTATTGTGGGACACGTTTATTAATCACTTTTATGTTTGTGCCATGTTACTGTTGGAAATGTTTTGTTTCATTTTAACTTCAGAATTAAGTACTTCTATGTTTGTGACATGTTAAATTCAGAAGCATGTGATCTATTCGTTATTTGTGTCATGCCACTCTGAGAATAATGTGGCGTGCATTGTGATTATCATGTTACTGTCAGAATAATGTGATCCGTATTGTGGTTATCATTTTACAGTCAGAATAATGTGATCTGTATTGTGGTTATTGTGGTTATAATAATGAAGTGGGACAGTATCAGCCAATTAAGAGAGGTGTTAGGCAGGGATGTGTAATGTCTCCAGATCTTTTTTCCCTATACAGTGAACATGTTTTCAGAAATGTAGAGGAGATAAATGGAATCAGCATTGGAGGACGAAACATCAATAACATTAGATATGCAGATGATACAGTATTAATTGCAGACAATGCGCAGGACCTGCAACAATTAGTAGATACGGTTGTTGTACACAGTGAGCAACTGGGGTTAGAATTAAATTGTAAAAAGACTCAGGTTATGGTCGTCACTAGGAAGGAAGAAGTGCCACAATGTAATATACAAGTAAATGGAAATATTCTTCAACAAGTGAATCGGTACAATTATCTTGGAACAGTCATAACATCTGATGGGAGATGCCTTGAAGAGATTTGAACAAGAATCGCCATGGCGAAAGTAGCCTTTAGCAAGATGAAAAACATTCTGACCAATAAAAAGATGCAATTGAAACGAGAAAAAGAGTGTTGAGGGGATACATAGAGCCTGTTCTTTTGTATGGATGTGAAACTTGGACAATGAGCAGTCAAGCTGAAAAAGCATCTGATGGCTGCAGAAATGTGGTTTCTGAAGAAAATGCAAAGAATACCATGGACAGACAGAAAAACCAATGACCAAGTACTACAGGAGACAAATGAACATCGTAAACTGATTAGAGAAATTAGACGTAGACAGTCAAAATTTTTTGGACATGTTATGAGAAGAAATGGATTGGAGAACTTAGTGACAACTGGCAAGATCGAAGGGAACAGACCAAGAGGAAGACCGAGAGGAAAATACCTGGATGGCTTGGCCACATGGCATGGACGAGACAGGAACACTGAGCTGATCCACGACACTGGTGATCGAGTGAAATGGCGAGTAATGACCGCCCACGCTTTCCGGCATGGCACATGATTGATTGATTGATTGTGGTTATCATTTTACTGTCACAATAAAATGACTCAGAGAAGTTTAGTTTTTAAAGTAGATGAAATATAAATCACATTTTAACTGTGTTATAAACTTTAATAATAGAATCTCATAAATACAATACTCAAGTGCCTTTCATTGTATAGATTTTATAGTAGATTAAATATAAATCACGTTCAGTTATGTGTTGCCTGCGTCAGAAAGTTAAATAATTAAATTTGATTAATAGAAAGCACAAGTGTCTATGAGTTGTAGTTTTTCCCTCTCCCTGAACTCAAGCATAATTCATGCTAGAACTATAGTGCACTGGATTGAATTGTGCCTGTGGATTAGCTTTCCCTATTATCAGTGACCCTCGCCATCTGGCGAATCCACTCCGACTTCTGAGGTACTTGTAATAATTATCACGTTGAGATCAACCCCAGGTTGATTTCATTGATTGATTGATTTAGGAACCGACATCACAGCATTCGGGGCATTCCCATAAGCGCTCCGTCCCCATCCTCAGAAACCAATGAAGAGTTCCAACCCCAATAGTACCAGTAGCAATCTGATTTCATATTTGATTTCATATTAAATTTTACATTCAGTAGTTTGCCATTACTTTCTGAACAAGTAGTCAACATTGAAGTCCAACTTAATGCCGGTGTAGGGGTCAACTTCCTATCCCGCTATCAAGTTATGTAGTTGTTAGTATCATAACACCGTATCGATATGCTCTTTGTGGGTGAACTCAAAAAAGCTTAATTAGTCCACAGACCGCAACACATTGGTCGCTAAATGCACAGTCTATGATGAACAAGAAGCTTAATGAGGTTCAGCACCCATGTGCAGGGGATGAATATTCCTTGGGCGAGCCCAGAATGAGAGCATCATTTGTCAGGCATGTCTTAATAGAAGACTCATAAATGACCTTATGAGTTCACGGACTGCCGCTCATTGGTCGCTAAATGCACAGTCCATGATGAGCAGGAACCCCAATGAGGTTGGTTCAGCACCCATGTGCAAGAGATGGATATTCCTTGGGTGAGCCCAGAATGAGAGCATCATATGTCAGGCATGTCTTAATGGAAGACTCATAAAAGACCTAATGAGTTCACGGACTGCCGCCTATTTGTCTCTATACGCACAGTCCATGATGAGCAGGAACCCCAATGAGGTTCAGCACCCATGTTTAAGAGATTTATATTCCTTGGGTGAGCCCAAAACCAGAGCATCATTTGTCAGGTCTGTATTAATGTGAATCAGAGGGGGAAACACAAAAGCAAGAACAACTTCTAACCTTTGCTACGGTGATGAGGTAAATAGAGCACAACGCTGACTGCACATGGGCCAGAGAAGAAAAGGAATAACGAAAAAGAAGGAAGAGAGAACCTCACACCACCCTCAACTTACAAGAAAGGATAGTAATAAGAATCAGAAGAAAACTCAGAATCTTGGCTCACAGGGAATTAGAACATCTCCAATTCCAGGCAATAGATTGGGGAGTTAGGCAGTATCAGACTAATGAATGTATAAACAATAAACTAAACAAAACAAAGACTAAACAAATAAATCAAGGACAACAAAAATATAACTTTTATTTGTTAAGTTCCACAGCTCAGGGGCAATCAATGTGTTACAGACATTGGGACATGAAATCCAACAATAAAGATAACTGCAGCCCATCATCCAACACTAACAATAAGTACGAGTAGTCTCCAACACACAACCAGACCTTGCTCGGCTGGATCTATGGCACACCCTAAGTGCCACAAACAGGGACTCACACAATGAGCTGATTAGAACCAACAAAACAACAGAACTTTAACATTAACAACAATAGGGACACAAACACAAGTTGCCTTGTATTGTAACTCTAACATGGGCCCAGGAGTGCTCTGACAACTACAGCCAGCCACTCCACCGCAGGCATCCACGATTATCCCTAATTACCACCCTTTCGATCTGCTCGACCCCTTCATAGGGATTGGCACCTATTCGATTTGGGTCGTGGATTGGAAAGGCCTGACCTCCGTGATACCTATGGGCAGCTGTACCCACTTTCTTGTGGTCGTGGTAAGAAAGGCCGGTTCTGGCCTTCTCGATGTTAACTATAAGCATATGTGCCTTTGACTGCGATTGGTAAGAAGAGAGACAGATTTGCTTGCTTGCTTGCTTGATTCAAAAACAAAAAATTCCAAATTCGGCCTCGTTCAACCTGCTTATTTTAGCCTTGGTTAGAGCTGAGGTCCGTTGTTTTTGTGGGTTTACTCCTGTTTCTGTCTTTTGCGCTCTTACGAGTTAGTCCTGACTCGGACTGGTTATGTCGGCTTTTGTGTCTGTTGTGACGTCCGCTGAGGAGCGGCTGGCCGAGTGGCTAGAACGCCGGACTCTCATTCGGGAGACCCGGGTTCGATCCCTCGGTAAGGTGTGGGATTTTTTTTCTGTCGGGGGCACTAGCCAGGCGGCCTTAATTCCTCAGGCTCAAAGACCCCTCTGCCATTCACAGCAAGGTACTATATTGGCAGTAAATAACAGTTCTTGACAGTGACAGACGTCCGCTGGGGGATTGGTCGGCGGCTGTCCTTTGTGCCCGTCTTCTCTGGTGATTTATTTGGTTAGTGAAGGCTCCTGGCTTGATTGGTTGCAGTTCTTATAAGGACTTTTAATTTGGTCTTTTTGCCTCCTTTGTTGTGTATTGCCTGTAGAAGCTTTTCGATGTTTTCATTTTCCTTCTTGCGCCTTTTTACACTTTCGCGTTTGAGTTTCTGCTACCTTTCGATGTCTTCCTCTGTGGTCAACCACGGGACGACCTCTCCATCATCTATGTAGTACTCGAAGTCGGACTCACTGTCATAGTGTACATCTGGGTATTCTATCGTTTTCCCCCTGAGTTTCCTGGGCTTCTTTTCTTTTTCTTCCCATCGCCTTCTGAATTCCTTACTCCCGAGTTCCTATTTAATTGCCTCTCTCCTTGCCGATTTTTGTCACTCCTCCAAGGTAGGCCCCCTTTGCCACTCCATGCCGTACTCATCTCGGTTTTCTTCAGATGTCTGGCGGGATATTGGTTTCCCCTTGAGTTTCTCGGGCTTCGTGGTTGGGCTGCTGTGTTTATCTTGCTGTTTCGGCAGTTTTTTGTTGGATTTCGTCTTGCGTCTTGTTTGTGGTCTCTCGCCTGGCTTCTGTTGGTTTGTCTCGGATTAATTCCATTTCAGCTTTTAGCAGCTCTCTCTCTCTCTCTCTCTCTCTCTCTCTCTCTCTCACTCTCGTCTCTCTCTCTTCTCTCCTCTCTCTCGTCTCTCTCTCTCTCTCTCCTCCTCACTCTCTCTCTCTCCTCTCTCTCTCTTCCTTTATTTCCGCCAGCATTTTCTTCGCTTGTTCGCTGGTCGGAGTCGGCGTCAGCAGTGCTTTGACTTGCTTCTTCAGCTCGTCTATCTGGTTTTGCAGTTGATCTCTTTAAGTTTGTGATATACATGTGCCTGTCTCGCACCTCCGCATTGCGTCCTTTTATGGCGTCTTTGTGGTAATGCCGATCTTTAAGACGTCTCTGTGTCTTTGGAGTACGGACAGCCCTGGTATCTTGCTCCATGCTTGCCGAGGCAGTTGGCGCACTTTCTTTTGTTGTTGAGTGCTCGGAAATCCGTGTCGAGCTTGGCCAGCTGACACTCCTTGAAGGCGTTGCGATCGGCGCAGTATCGGCATATCTCTGTCTTACTGCGACATGTTGCTCTGCTGTGGCCGGCCCTCTGGCATCTGGAACATTGGGTGATTCTTGGTATGAATCTTTCAGATTTTTGTGTTTTATGGTTTATCGATACCTGGCGTGGTATCTCGCTGCCCTCAGTCGTCACCACCGTCAGCGTAGTAGGGATCTTTGAGTTCGCCAGGATCCGCTCCGCCTTCAAGATTCGGATGTGGAGGTTCTCTTCTTGTAGCTGCTTCAGGATTTCTTGGGCGAGACAGATTTTCCCGCCGTTGGCTTCTTATACCGACACCAAAACAGTACCCATCGTCCCTTGCGGATTCTGGCGGTGCACCACGAGATGGGTTCCATCATCATCACACGGTGTCGTGTTCAAATGGAAAACTCAGAAAAGATCTAATGAGTTCACGGACTGAATCTCATTGGTCTATATATGCACAGTCCATGATGAACAAGAAGCCCTATGAGGCTTAGCACCCAAGTGCAGAAGATGAATATTCTTTGGGTGAGCCCAGAACCAGAGCATTATATATCAGTCGTGTCTTAATGGAAGACTGCTGGGATATTGAGGAATGCCCAATTTGTTGGTCTGGTCTCTCTTTGAGGGTCGACTGACGGTTTGGGGGAACCGCAGATGAGAGGTTGTTGTATCCGCCTCGTGAGGAAAGGTGCCCTGATCGAGCCTGCATAGGGCCGGTAACTTTCGAAGAGCAACAGAGATTCATTTTTTACTTTCTTTCATTGTGTCACCACAGTTGTTAATTAATGACCCAAGATATTCACAATTGTCCACCACCTCCAATCTTTCCTCATTAACACATATTTCTTTCTCCATATTAGTTTTATCTGTAAGCATTATCTTTTTATTGTTTTTTATTTTTGCTATGTTAAGATATGTGATTTTCACTATTCTTTTGTGTTGAGGTTATTAGTTTTTCTTTACCATTCTGTTATGTGGTTAGTAATACTGTATCATCAGCATATCGAATCTCTGGTATTTCATGACGACCGATATTTAGAGCATCACATTGTTCCTTGGTTATATCATCTCTGACATTTCTCTTTATATTTTCGGCGTACATGTTAAACAAATAGGGGGACAGCACACAGCCCTGACGGACTCCTTGCTTGATGTCAAACCAATCGGATGTCTCGCCATCTATTCTAACCGCTGCTTGTTGGTCTAGATAGAGCATTCTTATGAGTTGTATTACATGTGATGGAAAGCCCATTTTTCCTCATAAGTTCCCAAAGTTTCTTATGCTGTACACAGTCAAATGCCTTTGAATAATCTACAAAATATGAGAATAGGTTTATATTAAATTCTCTTTACTTTTCTATTATTAAACGCATGTTGAGAATGTGATTTCTTGTTCCTCTTCCTTGTCTAAATCCAGCTTGAACCACGCTAATCTCTTCTTCCAATTTTTATTTTTTATTTTTTACGAAGTCTTCCCATTCTGATTTATAGTAGAATCTTACTTGCATGACTGATCAGGGCAACAGTTCCTTATTTGGTGCATAATTTCAAGTTGCTCCCTTTTTTTGGTATTGGAATGAAGATAGTTCTCCTCCAATATTTTGGCCATATAACATTATTTCCATATCTTTTTACATATTGCGTGATAGATTTGTATGCTTTCTTCTCCCGCTTTAATTAGTTCAGCTGGTATCACATCACATCCGGGGTGATTTACCATTCTTTAGGTTCTTTTTTTTTTTTTTTTTTTTCGCTTTTCCATCCTGTTTCAGGATATTGCGGATATTTATACCAGCATCTCTCAGCTGTATGTTGATTCCTAGGCTAGATTACGCTCATCAGCACGCCACGACTTTCTGAGCGACCGGCTCCATACTCTCATAAGTCACTTTTTGCGATTCGAACCACTGCTAATTCTTGTCGCGTCACGTGACGAGAGTATTTGGGGTTAGCGGAGAAAGCTGCTAACTCCTCGGCCATGGAGCCGGCTTTATTGCACATGCAATTTCATCTAATGAGAATTCAGGCTCTGTCTCTGCTGTCACTGGTTCATGTATCTCATTCGTATCCTCACAGACATTCATATCATACATCCCACTGCAGTATTCCTGTCATCTTTCTAGAATCTGTTTAGATTCTGTTAGGGTATTTCCCAACGTGTCACAGAAAACATTTAATTGACGTTGAACATTTCTTATCAATAACTTCATTTCTTTGAACATTTTCCATTTTTACGATCCATCTTCCATTTTTACGATATTACTCTATTCTAGTACACCACTCTTGTATATCAAAACAATGTTTTCCCGTAGTGAATTTGAATAACGAAGACACAAACCATAAATTGTACATTTTAGTGCCTTGCATATTTCGCTGCATCTCGTCAGGTACATACTGCAGAAATCACACAACATAAAGTAAAGTAACTGGATAAATCCTTCAATCTGAAATATATCACATGTTCGCACAGTAATGTCAATTGTCTACCACGGTAATTTTAAACGGACTATCTTGTCTTTCTGTTTGTACAAAACTGGCCTATGTAGATTAATCATGATCATTTAATCATTGCCTTTTATACCTGGCAATAAATCGTACAATCTATGGTTTGTGTCTTCGTTATTCAAAATTTTGTATATACTGGTTTTTGTCCATTCATGTGTGTGTTAGCAAGGTGGAGAAAGGAATTTTTCGTGTGGAATGGCTCTCATCGCTTCAGAGGTCACAGATCGTGAGAATTGTATGGATATTTTGCCCTGGCCATGCGGGTGTGCGAGGGAATGAACAGGCTGATAGGCTAGCAGGGAGGGCACCTCTTGGTGGTATTTTGCCTATGGACAATGGGGAGGTGGTCGTGAGCTTGTGGGACCAGGTGGAGAAGGCGGAGGAACAGATTGAGAACCCATATGTGGAAAGAATGAGATTGCGGGGATCGTCAGGGGTTCTGGAAGAATCTCAAACTGAGAGGGAAGACCAGGAGAACTTTTAATCAGATAGCGGTGGGAACGATTAGTAGTATGACTCTTCGCTGGCTGTTGAACGAGGGGACGGAGCATGTATGGGAATGTCCTGAGTGCAGTGATGTCGGTTCTTAACTCAACTCAACTCAACTCGTGTGTTTTTTCTTATTTCTCGTGTTAAAGATTTATTCTCCATCTTGCTGTTACCGGTTTCTCCTTTCTGTTTCAGTTCCCTTCGATGTTTTATTAATTTTAACGTGTCTGATGTAATCCATGGCTTATGTTGCTTATTCTTGTTCGGAATTAGATATTTGGCTGCTGTTATCAAGATATCTCTAGCTTGTACTGCCAATTCATCAGGTGTCATTCCCTCCTGAACAGACATCAAGACCCCAAAACGATTCTTAACTTCTGTGTTGTATGTATCTGGGATGTTTGTGAGATCAAACGACGTGGCCTTGAGTTCCGGTAAGGGTTTTTAGTTTTACTTTCACATCTGCTTCTAATAACTGATGATCTGTATCATAGTCTGCACTTCGTAAGGTTTTTGTCGATGTTATGCTTGATCTCCAACGTCTTTGTATTAAAATAAAATATATCTGGTTTTTGGTACTACTGTACGGGGAAGAGTCTTCTTGGGTGTAGTTTACACAGTGTGCTTGCTATCGTTAACTAATTTTCTGTGCAAAATTCAATTAATTTGTCACCTGCACCATTTTGGTTTCCGAATCCAAATTTGCACAAAACGTGTCCCTCATTTTCAGTTGTTACTTTTGCATTAAAATCTCCCATTATTATTGTTATGTCATTATGACCAGTCTTATCTAATTTGTCTTGCAGTGTATTGTACAAATCTTCAATATCATCCTCCTCTGCTGTTGATGTAGGTGCATCAGTCTGTAGGAAAGTTGTGTTTTTTTTTCGATTACCTCCGCTCTGGCCTCCGAACGTCTCTACCAGAATATATGAAAAGAGTTCCATTTTAATTTTTAAAATGTTCCTTGCCTCTACAGCGATGTTCACGAATTCCTAAAATTTGAATGTTTAACCTTTCAATCTTATCACATAGTACCTTAAGCTTTAACTCATACATACTTCTCACATTCTACGTTCCTAGTCTCACTTTGCTTCTTAATCTGACACATGGGATTTCCTTGGTAACACAAGGGATTATCTCCGTCATCACGATTACTACGGGGGCGAGTCAATAAGTAAGACACACTAGTTCTATGGGATGGCAGGTAAATGTGGTTGGTGTTTTCTACAGAAGTCATTATGTGACAGCAACATCGAACTTTATATTCCCGTTCGTCAGGTGGCGCTTAGGTGTCTCATGCGGCAGCGCATAAACAAAATGGCGACTGTACTTACGGAGTGTACAACCAAAGAGCAACGTGCTTTTGTGCGGTTTTTTTTTTTTTTTTTTTTTGTGGGTAAAAAGATTGCCTGCAAAGGACATTCATAAGGAAATGCTTCCTGTTTATGCTGACTACCAGCCCGAATCAAAGGGTGCTTCAGTGTAATGGAAACATCTTTATTTTCCTTATGTCAAAAAATTCAAGGTTACGTCATCAGCAGGGAAGGTTATGCTTACAGTGTTCTGGGATTGTCAAGGAGTGCTTTTGACCAATTTCAAGAAGAAAGGTGACAATGTGAATTCTGAATCGTACTGTGAAGTTCTATCGATGCTTAATGATATAGTTCGAAGAAAACGTCTAGAACTGCTGACTAGAGGAGTGTTGCTTCTTCATGACAATGCAAGACCACATACGGCTCGATTAACTCAGGAGAAAATTAACCAACTAAGCTGGGAATTTCTGGAACATACACTCCCCCTCCCCCCCGATGTGTCTCCACCTTGTCGCGGTGGGGGGGGGGGGTGTCCCAGAGATCCCAAGAGCATTGTCGACGGATGCACAGCTACATGTCGGACAAGCCTTGGGTTAGGGACCAGACCAAGAGAGACACAATCTGCTGCTCTGCAGGTAGACTGAGGATAGCAGTCAATGTCTAAATTAGGCGCACGATGCCGCTAAAGTTTGGTCCGGACAATACTCTAAGGCTCTCAGCTGAGGGATATGGCTGAACGCCTCTAAGCCATAAACACTCGGATGTGAGAGCCGGGCCGATACCCACCTACCGATAAATGGAGGTGAGATGCTGAGCACGCTACATGCTTAGTTCAGATACGTGTTCGAAGGCTCTCAGCTGGGGGATATGAGGGATCCCCGAATGAGAGGGCCTGGCCGTTTCTCGTTCACTGAACGCGCACGGAGGTAAGGTGCTGAGCCGGCAGCACATGTAGCCTACCTCGTGAGCGAGTACTAAAGGTAGAAAAGTGCCCCAGTCGCATGAAATGGTTACGAAAAATGTCTGTATCTATACTCATAGAGAGTGTAGTCAAGGTGGAAAAACGTCTCAATAACACGAAATGGAACGCCTGGCTAGCGAATCCATTGCGTGGTCCGAAGTCCGAAGCGAAAGCTTACCTAGTGTATGTCGTCCGCAGACTGACCGTTCCTGGTTTGTGCTTGAGCGACCAGTGGCAAGCGAAATGCCCAATAGATGGAAGTGAGGAATTAAAGCAGCCATGAGCAGGACGTGGCAATTCCTCGGGTGAGCCCAGTCTCAGAGCAATATGTGCCGGCTCTGCAACTATGGAAGCCTCCTTGGATAGCGGGGAATGCCCATGGTCTGCCCCTGCCTTCCCTTGAGGGTTGACCGTGATGTCTTTGACCGTTCTGTCTTGACCAGCTGAGACGTGGGCGACATCACAACAATAAGTCCAACGTGCCTCGAAACCCGAGGAAGGCTAACCTCATTAAAAATGCCCGCCGAAGTCGGAAGTGCCGTCCTACGGGTGGCAAAATAAAAATTGGCACTACGCATTTACGTCCGAGTGAAATGTCTTGTCCGAATGTCTCTCGTGCTAGGAACAGCTCTGACTACCTAGTTTCCGAACGCCGCTCATGTCCGGAACAGCTCTGACTAGCTCGTTTTCCGAATGTCCCTCGTGCCCGGAACAGCTCTGACGGGCACAACGACAAGCACATGTCCGAATCGAAAACTCGCTGAGTGGATACCGTCTGCAGACCTGTCTGGTTTGTGCGGGAACGGCCCGTGGCGAACGAAATGCCAATATATTGAAGTGAGGAATTAAAGCAGCCATGAGCATGACGTGACGATTCCCTCGGCGAGCCCAGCACCAGGGCGCTATGTGTCGGCTCTGCAATTATGGAAGCCACCCTGGATGGCAGAAAATGCCATGGACTGTCCCTGCCTTCTCTTGAGGGCTTATCGAGAAGCATTCGACCGTTCCAACTTGACAAGCTGGTATGTGGACAGTACCACATAAGTGAGAGTCTCCCAGGGATGATAACCTGGTCAAAATGGCACGCTAAAAGTCGGATTTATTGGCCTAAGGGTTTCGACCCAAGGGTGCCTAACTGGACACACCGCAATCACATCTAAAAAAACACTCCGGATGAACGCAAAGAAGAAGAAGAACATCCACCATACTTTGACCCTAGCGATTTCTACCTTTTTGGACCACTGAAAACCTACCTTGGTGTGAGACATTTTGCGAATGACCCTAGCGATTTCCACCTTTTTGGACAACTGAAAACCTACCTTGGTGTGAGACATTTTGCGAATGACGCCGAAGTTGAATGTGAAGTGAAAACGTGGTTTAGAAAACAGATCACGCAGTTCTATGCAGCCGGTTTGGGGGGGGGGGGGAACTAATAAAACGATGGGATAAGTTCACCAATGTTGGTAAAAATTATGTTTAGACATAAAGGGACAATGTATGTATAAAAATTAAGTGGTTTCAAGTTGTTATCATATTTAGTTATTTTTCTACAGACATTTGTGACTTACTTATTGACTTTCCCCTTCGTAGTACTGGCCCCCGCGTCACACGTTTCCCCAGTGTTATCTGATCTGCCTGGCCTGAGGAGGGGGGGGGGGGGGCGGCTCACATCCAGATCTTTTTCTTGTTATGTTTTCTTTCATGGTTGCTAGGGTTACTTGGCAAGTTTTGCAGAAGGTAGTTTGCCTTTGCTTTCCTTCTTGTCAGTGACTTACTAGTCGGTGGCCATATCTGTCGCTACCCTCTACTAATGAGATCATTACATATCGCCGCAGAGTGCAGACCATAACCAACAAACATCTGTCGGCTGCTCTCACACACCATCCACCACCTGCTTCCATGGCTTCACGTAACATTGATGGGGGCAGAGGGGGGAGCGCTAAACGGGTACTCCACCTTGCCCAAGGGTGTCCCGTAGACTAACGAAGGAAAGGCGGCGGCTTGCATATCTATTTATACTTTGGGTATTTGCAGATGCTGTATTATTGGAATCTCCGAAGTTACTCGCTCTTCACTTCCTGCCAAGTAAATAATTATTTTTGTAAGCTTAACGTTCAATTTTCAACATAACACGGGCATTATTTGTTGCTTCTGTGTTATAATTAGCTTCACAAGAGTAAAAATTCAGATCTGTTTACCTAAGGTTGGTCTTACACTTTGAAACTGGTATCATATACATGTTGCAGTTAAAGTTTATTGACAAGTTATAGTATTAGAATTAGAAAGTCAAATTTAATTAAGTATAGGATACACGAAATTGGTACCGAGTGTTTGTAAAGTCTCACTACACTTTGTGTGTAGAACAAATTTTTTTAAATTGAAATTGAAGAACATAACGTCATAAAAATGTGCTAAAATTCATTACATTAATTACAATAGTCACTGCTATGGTCTAACGCTGTTTTGGGGAAGCTGGAAAGTACCATTGAAGTATTCATTATAACAGGTGGGACGCAGAGGTGTTTCCAAGGCACCAGGGCCGGGTTATATACTGGCCAAGACCTATTGACACGTCCTCGTCGAGCGTCCTGGGCAACAGGTCCCTTCGGGGTCCTGGCTAAGGTCAGTAGGATCGCCGATTCCTCCGAAGTCGGAGAGTGTCTGCCTGTACGGCGAGGAACCACCAGTCTGCACACCAATAAGCCAGACATGGGACAACGGATACTCACGCAAAACTCAGGTCCTGTATGACATCACACTGATGTTGGACAACAGGATGCCTTCATCCGACATACAGGACTTCACGTTGGAGCTCAAGCCAACGAACACAAGCAAGCAAGCATTATAACAGGTGTTGGAAATGTCCACCATAGGCTTCAAGACATGACTGTACACGTCTCTTCATTTTGTCAAATACCTTCTGCAACGTGTCTGTTGTTATTTCTTGAATGGTAATTCTGGTTGCTTCTTTCAGGTCCTCGATTGTGTGTACATTATTTTTGTAAACATTTCCTTTCGAGAAACCACACAGATAATAATCTAATGGAGTTAGATCTGGAGAACGAGCAGGCCAAATTCCAAGTGATATTACGCGGTTTGCGAAAATTTCTTCCAAAAAACAAAACAAACCCACCCCGCAGTGATTCTCATGCTGTGTGTGTAGTTGCACCATCTTGTTGGAACCTCACTTCTTAAATCTCACGTTCATTCAGCTGTTCTATAAAAGGTTCCAGAATGTCAGTACGGTACCGATCGGCATTTATAGTGTTGTCGAAGAATATTGGTCCAATAAAACGTTTTATACTGACGGCACACCATACCCCAATTTTCTTATCGCGTAGAGGCGCTTCATGAAATGCGTTGGAATTAAAAGCGCTCCGAATAAAATTATTTTGGCTATTAACGTATCCAGATAGATGAAACCATACCTCATCTAAGAAGAATGTTACATCGAGAATTGACTCATCTTCTTTGGCTAAAAATGCTTAAAACCACGAAGAGTGGTTGACACTGGATTTATTATCACACTTTAGTTTAGTTCAGACACAATAGAAATCCCGTATGGATGAACATTTAATTGTTGTTTCAGAATTTTGTGCACTGTGCTCACTGATACTTTCACTCGTTGCGACATTTTCTTTAAGGACGTCGTCGGACTTTTCAGGATGCTGTCTTGGATATCTAGACATTTTTGTTTAGACACAGCAGGCCTACCAGATCGCGGAACATCATCCACATTTACCGTAGCAAGAAACTTATTCAACACATTTCTAACCGTAATGCGATGAGAAGGTTGTTCATCAGGAAATCTTGCTATACATCTTTGAACAACCATCTTCCGTTGATAACACCATTCAGTTTGGAGTACAAAGAATTACTCCCGCAGACGACAGCCATTCGCTGCAAATTGCTTCACGACGGGCTGTGGACCGTGATGACGTCATACTTTATTTTTCACATGTGTTCTACATACAAAGTGTAGTGAGACTACAAACACCCGGTATATCCTGAAGTTATTGCATATATGATACTGTCAATTTTATAATCGCCTCTTTGGTACAGTCTCCATTCCGGTGTAATTCTTTAATTTTGGTACCTATTTGTGTATATGCCGGTCTCTCTGGCCGAGGAGTTACACCACTTTCTCCGTAATCCCGTTTATCACGCAGAGTCTCGTAGCGGGCGAGAACTGGGAGCGGTTCTGACCCCCGCTGGTGACTTGCGGGATAATGAGCCGGCCGCTCAGAAAACAATGGCAAACTACTGAGCGTAATCTTGCCAAGAAATCAACAGACAGCTGAAAGATGCTGCTGTTGACAGCGATGTCCTGTAAAGGATATGCGAATTAAAAAAAAAATGTGTGTGTGTGTGTGTATTTTATATATATATATATATATATATATATATATATATATATATATATATTATATATATATATATATATATATATATATATATATATAATATATATAACAATAATGAGAAGTCAACATTTTAATCCAACTGAACACTGTAGGGTTTGAATCCGCGATCTGGTTATCAGCGCACCAGAAGTTTAAGAGCGAGAGCCCTTACCCTCTCGGCCATGCTGATCTTGTTGTTAATTTACAAAATGGCACTATGCCAGTTTATAGCAGAGCTGCGATATATGCGAATTACGGCCGAATCATCCGACTTCTTCCCGGGATTTGTTGGTAGTGTCCCGGAATGTGTAATGAGCTCTGTCTTATATATCTTCTTATAGTCCATGTCGTCTCTGAAACACAGCTTTACAGTTGGTGTGAAGTGTGACAACATATGATTATTCAACGAGAACCAAGTCACTGTTGCCTTTGTGGGTTTGACCACTGCCCCAGCTTCACCCACACCAAATACTTATGTGATTGAGTTCAGTTTGTAATTCCGCAGCAGCCTGATCTCTATCCTTACCCTGACGATACACTAAAACATCATCGGCAAATTGACAATGTCCTCCCTGGTCCCGTGATCTGCTCACTGGTGATTCTCACATTGTAGGCGTTGAACTGCCATCGGAGATAATGGTTGATCACCTGTGGTTAGGCCAGAATTAATTGTGTTGGTTTCTGAAGTCCAACTTGCCACATCTAACAAACTACTTTCCGTTGGGGAAGGCGGGGGCTGCAGCGATCCAACTAAGGAGGAAAGGACTTATCTTGAGTTCAAGAAGCTGAAGCATTAAAAAATCCAATGGCACTCTGTTGACTATGCGGTCCCGCTAAGATCATATCGACTTGCAGCAAAGGCTTTCAATGCCTGAGTGGACACCTTCATAGACATCATGGGCAAAGACTGCTGCATTGATCCAGGTTTCTCTTTTTGGACGGTACCCTCCCAGGGTAGGTGCCGAGCAAATTAAAAGAGGTGTTGCCAAACAAGAGCACTACGCAGGAAGCCAAAGAAGACTAACTAACTAACTAACTAACTAACTAACTAACTAACTAACCAACCAACTAACTAACTAACTAACTAACCAACCAACCAACCAACCAACTAACTAACCAACTGAACTAACTAACTAATGTAACTAACCAACCAACCCAACCAACTAACTAACTAACCAACTAACGAACTAACTAACTAACTAACGAATCTAACTAAACCAACCAACCAACTAACTAACCAACCAACTAACTAACTAACTAACTAACCAACCAACCAACCAACTAACTAACCAACCAACCAACCAACTAACTAACTAACTAACTAACTAACTAACAACCAACTAACTAACCAACCAACTAACTAACTAACTAGCTAACCAACCAACCAACTAACTAACTAACCAACCAACCAACCAACTAACTAACTAACCAACTAACTAACTAACCAACTAACTAACTAACTAACTAACTAACTAACTAACTAACTAACCAAACCCAAACCCAAACCCAAACTAACAAAACCAACCAACTAACTAACTAACCAACCAACCAACCAACTAACTAACTAACCAACCAACTAACTAACTAACTAACTAACTAACTAACTAACCAACCAACTAACTAACTAACTAACTAACTAACCAACCAACCAACTAACCAACCAACTAACTAACTAACTAACTAACTAACCAACCAACTAACTAACTAACTAACTAACTAACTAACTAACTAACTAACTAACTAACTAACTAACTAACTAACCAACCAACCAACCAACTAACTAACCAACCAACTAACTACCTAACTAACTAACTAACTAACCAACTAACTAACTAACTAACCAACCAACCAACCAACTAACTAACTAACTAACCAACCAACTAACTAACTAACTAACTAACCAACCAACTAACTAACTAACTAACTAACTAACTAACCAACCAACCACCCAACCAACTAACTAACTAACCAACCAACTAACTAACTAACTAACTAACTAACTAACCAACCAACTAACTAACTAACCAACCAACCAACCAACCAACCAACTAACTAACTAACCAACCAACCAACTAACTAACTAACTAACTAACTAACTAACTAACCAACCAACCAACCAACTAACTAACTAACTAACTAACTAACTAACTAACCAACTAACTAACCAACTAACTAACTAACTAACCAACCAACTAACAAACCCAAAACTAACTAACTAACTAACTAACCAACCAACTAACTAACTAACTAACCAACCAACCAACCAACCAACCAACTAACTAACTAACTAACCAACCAACCAACCAACTAACTAACTAACTAACTAACCAACTAACTAACCAACCAACTAACTAACTAACGAACTAACCAACCAACTAACTAACTAACTAACCTAACCAACTAACTAACTAACTAACCTAACCTAACCTAACTAACCTAACCTAACCAACTCACCCAACTAACTGAACCTAACTAACTAACTAACCTAACCTAACCAACCAACTAACTAACTATAGCTACCTACACTCAACTGACATAGTCCATGCCGTGTGGTGTTGGTGATGTCTGTCAACAACAACCTTCTGTCTCGTGTACTGCCAATCTTCTTATAGTTGATGGTCTGCGATGCCATGATATTTAGCCTTTAGATTTCATTTCCCAGCACTAGGGTAAGGCTTGTACCTTCTCAATTGCGATCCTCTATTCGAAGACGTTATTTGTATAATGACGGTAATAATAATAATAATAATAATAATAATAATAATTATTATTATTATTATTATTATTATTATTATTATTATTGTTATTATTTTTATTATTATTATTATCATCATCATTACTGTTATTATTATTACCAGTACTATTATTATTACTACTACTATTATTACTAATTTGTTTGATGTAAACTTGAATGGCAAACTTGAATCTTTATCTAATGAATAGCAGGAAGTTTGCGACAAGGTGTTGTGCTGCAGCAACGATGACCGAGAAGGGTCAACTGCCAGGCAACCTTGAAGATGAGAACCAAGAAGGTGAACCCTACGGAACGATTGCATTTCAGATTTACACCGGCACCTCAGATCATGTGACGTACCAGGTAATAGTATACCTGTATGTAAAGTGTGTGTCCGTTTATCAAGAAACTAATCTACATTCAGCACCGAACAGTTCATTGAAATGTTGCATGTCCCTTGCGGGACTTTACTATCAACCTCTGGTTGATTTTATAGACAATTTTACGTTCACTGTTGATTTCTGAAAGAGAAGACAACTTTTAAGTCCAGCTTATTGCCGGTGTGGGGATCGAATACCCACCCCTCTCCCCGGACATAAGCACGCCAAAAGTTTCATAGCAAGCGCTCTGTTCCTTTTGTGTCAAGATGTTGAGGAGGACATATATAGGACAAGGGACAGAATAGAGGTAATGACATATAGGACATAGATCAGGACTCTACAAGGGAGTAGATAGAGTATAGATAGAACACAAGCTAGAACTTAGAACAGTCACAAGACAGGACTTAGCAGGGGACACGGACATGTCATAACCAGGACAACGCCAGGACCAACCCCGAGGAGGGGAGGGGACGCTTACGGGACTACCACCCTGAAAAGGACTAGACAGGAGTATAACCCAGATTAACACGGACAGACTGCTGTACTACGAGACAGGTACAATACACGGGTTTTACTGACAGCACGGGATTAGGACAGCAAGGCCAGCCAGCCGGCTGAAAACCGTCAGACGGGACACGAAGCTTTCTAGAGAGGGACACTTGTGTATTTCCGAGCGCAAACTGTTTAGTTGCTAGGGCGCCAGTTAGAGATAGCGAGTGTGGAGTTTGAATAAGTGATTGTGCATAAGTATTGTAAGAGGCGACAAATGTATATTTAGTTCAGGCAGTCATCGTCTGGTTAATGTATGTAACTATTTTCAGGTACACGCCTGAATTAAAGACATGATATACCATCCACACAACGGATGTTTCTTTGGGTGTGGATGAAGTAGCGAGTGCCTGTGTGTGTGATTTAAGATGTTGACATTTTGGTTATATCAACTTCTTGAATATGTCAATATTGCATTTATATCAGTGTTGATACTGCATGTATGTCAGTGTCAATACTGCATTTATATCAGTGTAAATACTGCATTTATATCAGTGTCAATTCTGCATATAACAGTGTCCATACTACATTTATATCAATGTCAATACTGCATGTATATCAATGTATGTAGACATGCCCTGAAGATAGGACGGCAATTGTTACAGTGGGGATGCCTGTAGTGGCATAGTTATAGTGGGGATAGTTATAGTGGGGATAGTTATAGTAATATAGATTGATTGATTGATTGATTTAGGAATCGACATCACAGCATTCGAGGCATTCCCATAAGTGCTCCGTCCCCATTCTCAGTAGCCAGCGAAGAGTTCCAACAATAATAGTACCAGTAGCAATCTGATTATAAGTCCGTCTCGCCTTTCCTCTGAGCGTTGAGCGTCGGCCAGATCCCCTCGTCACTCCTCGTTATCTCATTCTTGCCAGACCATGGTAATCCATTTGCTCCTCCTAGGTGTGCACGTGCTCCAACAAGGCCGCAACCACATCTGCCTTGTCATGTATCAATACTCCACCAAGTTCTGCAGAGCCAGCCAATCTGTCCGCCTGTTCATTTCCCAGCACACCGGCATGCCCCGGAGAAAAGATCCAGGCGATGCTTGTCACCCGTGACCTCCGAAGCGAAGCAAGCCACTCCGCACGAAGCCTGCCCGTCCTCACCCTCGTCAGCATGCTTTCTGAGTCAGTTACAATCACGATGTGTGTGTGTGTCGTATTCTCCATCCAGCGGAGAGCCGCAGTGACTGCCTCCACCTCCATTCTTAAGCTGGATGTTGTGGTATCATATGCCAGGCTCTCCTGCCCCAAACATCGACCATTAGCTTTGGCTATGAACCCCCAGCCACTTCTCTCACCTCTTGACACCGAACCATCTGTGTAGATAATCACATCACCCGAGTGAGCATTGTCCTGAATTAGTTGCTGGATTTCCACTTCCGTGGCCCCTGCTGGCCACTCCCTGCACTCCCGGCTTAATGTGATTATAACTCTGCACAAGTCTGACTGCTCCGCTGGCACTCTGACCCACTCCTCTCCACGCCTAATGTTCTCCAAGGGGCACACCTGTCTGATCGTATCCTCCGCCTGAGCCATCCATGATTTCCCTCTTATCAGTCGCTGACCCTTAACTGCGTCCAGCGCCTCATGCAGTGGGTGGTCTGTGTCTGCAGCTACTCTGAGGTATGCCTTCGCCTGCATCACCTTGAGCCTACCAGCAACAGTCGGCAGACCAAGGATGTAACGCATACACACTACTGGGGTGTCTCTAGTGCATCCCAGAATGACCCGCATAGCTTCGTTCTGTATGCGCTACAACTTTCACATCTGATCTTGAGACAGTGAGCAGACCCAATCCATAAACAATTACTAGAGGATCACTTGTTTGTATAGTGTTTGAAAAGATCTCTCTCGTGTCATTGCATCATAGTTTAAGTGCACCGAGTCCCTTTTGAGTTCTTGTCACGACTGTCTCCACATGGTCCTTGAAGGATAGGCTCCTGTCAAATGTGATCCCCAGATACTTCAGTTTGTTTTCTCTGCTGACATTTCTACCATCTATCGCGAGGCTTGGGACATCAGTTATTACAATCCTATTGTCCAGAGGGCACCACAAAACCGTCGCCTTTCCCGGGTGGATGACAGCACTCATTTCTGTGCACCAGTCAATCACTTTATCTACTGTGGCCTGTAACTCCTGGGCTGTAATATAGTATAATATAGTAATATAGTGGGATAGTTATAGTGGGATAGTTACAGTGAGGATAGTTATAGTGGGATAGTTATAGTGGGACAGTTATAGCGGGATAGTTATAGCGGGGATAGTTGTAGTGGGGATAGTTGTAGTGGGGATAGTTGTAGTGGGGATAGTTGTAGTGGGGATAGTTGTAGTGGGGATAGTTGTAGTTGGGATAGTTGTAGTTGGGATAGTTGTAGTGGGGATAGTTGTAGTGGGGATAGTTGTAGTGGGGATAGTTGTAGTGGGGATAGTTGTAGTGGGGATAGTTGTAGATGGGATAGGTGTAGTGGGGATAGGTGTAGTGGGGATAGTTGTAGTGGGGATAGTTGTAGTGGGAATAGTTGTAGTGGGGATAGTTGTAGTGGGGATACTTGTAGTGAGGATAGTTGTAGTGGGGATATTTGTAAAAGTCCCCAGATATGATAATTTATACCAGGCCAATAAAACAAACTCACAATGGCGCAGTGGCTAGTGTCCTTGCCACATGTTCAAATCCCCGTCTAGAGGAAGATTTTGTTACACTGTACTGGGACTGTCAGGTTGAATCAGCCTAAGACTGGTACCAGAAACTTTCCTGGCAAGTAAGGCAGCCGGCGTGATTGTGGTCACATCAGCCATCGAACGCCGATTGGTCTATTACAATATGGAGTTATCACCATATACCAGGGAGACTGGGTAGCGTGGTGGGTAGATGCTCACCTGCCGGCACAGTAGTCATGACTTCAATCCATATCAGGGTGGATTCGAATAATTAAACAATCCCCGGGGACCCCGAGTCGACAGTCTAAACTTGGTACCAGGATATGTCTAGAGAAGTAAAAGTGGCGGGCGAGAAACTGGCCATACCAGCCACTGACTGGTCTATAAGAATATGGGGTTAGCACCATATGCCCAAATACGGCTTAAGGCGCGTGAAAGGGTACTTTAGTTAACTGACATTGACTTAGCTCAACACGAGAATTCGTGAATACGCACAGCATTGACAGATAAGCACTATAATGATTCTGTGAATTAAAAACGTTTCTGGCATATAATTTTCTTCCTTCTTATCTGAAGGTTGATTGTAATTTATCAGCGCCTCTTATTTGTGGACTAAAGGAGGATTTTGCAGAAATGGTGTGTATTCTGTATATTTATATTAAATTGATAATAAATATTTACATTGTAGGATATTCAGAAATGTTGTTATGGTCGGAACGATAAGAGCACCCGCAATGGTAAACTTCTGAACGTATAAATTGCTTAGAAAATCTATCGTGGACCGCACCCCGAAGCAGACACGGGGGAGCGAGGACTAGGAGCCCAACCCAGGATCAGGTAGCTCACAGGAAGAGCTGGCTTCCCTGAGCGCGGCTCCGTAAGCCATGAACGGGTCACGAAGAAGGCAACATGGCAGCTAAGATGAACACTGGTGCATAGCGAACCGTCGGCGCAGAGGCAAATGGCCAGGGAAGAAGCTGGCTTCACACGATCACAGGTGCTAGGAGATGTGTGAGGACACGAAGCACCGTGTGCACGAGGCTCTCCTCCCCGTGGAGTTATGGGACAAGCACGAAGACAATGCAAAGCACAAAGACAACACAAAGCACGAAGACAACTCAACATCTCGAAACATGGTGTGAGCGAACGGCAGGTAAAAGACACCAGAAGTCATGATCAGGATGGGCCCTCCCCAGAAAGTGTCAGGAAGATAAAAGGTCGAAACATTCTGAGAAGGAAACTTCTGACGATCAGAAGCCCCTTGTCGTGCTTGCTCAGCAGCGGGGTTTTTATCACTCAACCTGGGGTTGATCGAAATGTTCTGTAAAACACATGCACTATTTTAGACTTCGACAAGTTCGAAAGAAGAAAATCGCTCGCCCTTAAACTTCTGTTCCGCTGATGTCCAGGTAAACAGTTCAACCCCCCCCCCCCCCCCCCCCCCCGGCATTAAGTTGGATTTCAACACTGACTTCTCGTTCAGAAAGCAATAGTGAACGTACAAGTCTAGAAAATCAATCCAGGATTGATCAAAACAAAAGTCTGGCACTGAACTTTGTGGTGTGAAAATAGGTGTGGCCTACTTCTTTTGAAAGGAGAAGATGAAGATGATATTGTAGTAGTAGTAGTAGTAGTAGTAGTAGTAGTAGTATAGTAGTAGTAGTAGTAGTAGTAGTAGTAGTAGTAGTAGTGTAGCAGCAGTAATTGCTTTTGTAACAGTAGTTGTAGCTGTGTTAATAGTAGTTGTTATTATTGTTATTGTTATTGTAGTAGTAGTAGTAGTAGTAGTAGTAGTAGTAGTAGTAGTAGTAGTAGTAGTAGTAGTAGTAGTAGTAGTAGTAGTGTAATTAGTAATAGCAGTAATTTCTTTTGTAACAGTAGTTGTAGCTGTGTTAATAGTAGTTGTTATTATTGTTATTGTAGCAGCAGAAGCAGCAGCACTAGTAGTAATGTATTATCACGAGTAGCTGTAACTATTCACAATCTCTTTCCACTGCAGTTTGATATTCCACAAGAGATGCAGAAGTGGTACTTCAGGGATCAGTTACTAAGAGACGATACAACTTTGTGGGAGAATGGGATAAAAGGCACAGAAGATGTGATGGTGACAATTAGAGTCATTCGTGGCTAACTGGAATTTATAAATACAACAATGCATTTTCTTATGTGTGGAATTACCAAAACTACTAAATTAGTAGTATGAATGTGATCGCAATGATATTTGTTATATAACTTTCAGAATCATGCTATCCCATGGTTAAATGTGTCATTGTGGGGGAAAATGTAATCACCGTTGTGTTTCTACTATGTTGATTTCAGAATCGCCTGGTCCCTTAAGTAAAAAAGGGTCTAAAAGGCAATAGGATCGACTTCTTTGTACCTGGTATTATCCCATATAGCTTAATATATTTCCTTAGAGTGGCCAGCTGAGAGCATCGCACAAAGCATGAACTCCGTAGTTATGAAGCTACTGTCGTCATAATGTGATCAGTATTGTGGTTATCATTTTACTGTCAGAATAATGTGATCCGTTGTGAGGTTATCATTTTACTGTCAGCATAATGTGATCAGTATTGACATTGTGGTTATCATTTTACTTTCAGAATAATGTGATCCGTCTTGAAGTTATCATTTTAGAGTCAGAATAACGTGATCCGTCTTGAAGTTATCATTTTACTGTCAGAATAATGTGATCCGTATTGAGGTTATCCTTTTACTGCCATAATAATGTTAAAATGAGTTAAAGGCAAGACAATCACTACATTGCACCGGGTCAGACAGCAGATCAAATACTCCAAGACTGTCCAAAATACGACATATCTATGCAAACCTTGTGGCCTTGAGAAACAACAGTAGAAGATAAACTCTATGGACCACAGAGTGAACTAAAAAAGACAGTGAAGTTCATACAAGAGACAACCTTGCAGATATAGACAATCAATTTCAAGCAAACGAAAGAAGAAGAAGAAAAAAATTGCACCGGGACCTATCCCACGCGTCTCAGTCTGTTCTTCAGAACAACTTCCGTAAGAGTCACACAAGGCATGAACTCCCCAGGGGCGTACCTCCATACTGATTTTAGTCGCCTACCATTGTTGTTACTATTTTCGGCTGAAGGTGTTGAAAAATTATTGTAATGAAATTTATTTTTAAATGTATTACATTTTATTGCTAACTGAGTTGTACGTGGAATCCTGGTCTGTAAATACAGCTTTCAAATTTGATGTTGTCTATTGCGTCTTCTAATCTCTACTTTCTTCTTCTCCTTCTATGATCGCCAAACAATACTGTGTGCGTTTATTTATGCAGTGTCAGAAAGTTTAATGGATTCAGTGCCAAACAAAGTTTAATCAATCAATCAATCAATCAATCAATCAGTCAAGTGCCGTCTACACAGTAGGTATAGATTGGCTACAATGGATTTCTACCCCTGTATGTCTCTCGCCCAGTCTGTACATTCTGTCAGATTGATATTCGTCCATCCACTTGCATCGTTGTCTACCTCTTGCTTGCTTGCCTTCAACTTTGCCTTAAAGCATGGTTTTTAGAAGAGTGTTATGTCTTTTAACGTGGCCGAAATTTTTCACCTACCTCTTTGTTCTTTCTTTCATAACCATCTTTTTAATAATTGAATCCCAATATAGACAACACAAATGTTCCAGAGTAGTTTAGTTGTTAAAGTACAGTAGATGAAATATAAATCACATTTAACTATGTGTTATATAGTTTAATAATAGAACCTCATTAATACAATATGCAAGTGCCTTTCATTGTATAGATTTTATACTAAATATAAATCACATTCAATTATGTGTTGCCTGTGTCAGAAAGTTAAATAATTAAATTTGATTAATAGAAAGCACAAGTGTCTATGAGTTGTAGTTATTTGTTTATTTATGTATTTATTTATTTATTGCGCTCGTTTGCCTTGAACTCCAGCGTAGTCCATACATTGTGCTACTACTTCTAGTGCACTATTCGTGTTTGCGTGTAGGTTAGCTTTCCCTATTAACAGTGTCCCTCGCCATCAGGCGACCCCACTCCGACTTTTGAGGTACTTGTAAATTACGTGGGGGGGGGGGGGGGGTTGAGAATGAGGCATTAAGGCCGCCTCGCTAGTGCAGTCGCCACGAACTGCGCAGGTTGGGGTTTTCGGTGTGCGTCCTCCTCCTCCCCCCTCCCCCACTTTAACATAAAAAAATTGCACACCTTACCAAAGATTCAAACCCGGGATTCTAGCCACTCGGCCAGCCGCTTCTCAGCAATGACAAACTCCTGAAGGCTAAATTGCCTAGAAAATCTACCGGGGGGAGGGGGGGGGGGGTTGATCGTAACGTCCTGCAAAGGACATGCATCGTTTATTTATGTATTTATTTATTTATATAGCACATCCGTTTATACAGGATGTTTGTAAAGTCTCACTACACTTTGAATGTAGAACAAATTTGAAAAACAAATTATTTCTTACGTTGATAACACTATTCTGTTTGGAGTGCAAAGAATTATTCCAGCAGAAGACAGCCATTCGCTGCATATTGCTTCACGATGGACTGTGGAGCACATTCTTTTTTAAAATGACATCTTGTGCTTAATGTTTCAAATTTGATCTACATACAAAGTGTAGCGAGACTTTACAATCACCCCGTATAATTATAAATGCATCATCGTGTGTTATGTCAAGGGGCCTAGGCGATCATGGCCCCCCGCAAATAACTGTCCTTTGCGTTTTCGAAACATTTGAACCTGATTGTCTTCCATGTCACCTTGTCCGTCCATCCCACATCTTCTCCATCTGTCGGTCTGTGTCTTAGACACCCTCTGTATTTCCAATTGTCAGCAACATCATCATGATCATGTGCCATCCCGACCTAACACGGTCCACCGGCGCCTTGAATCAAGTCCGTGTTCTTGTGATGATTACGACACGCGGCCAAACCTTCCAGGTGTTTATCTCTATGCCTTCCTCTTGCACTTTCCCCATCAAGTTTCCAGTTGTCACTAAGTTTTCATGTGTATTTCTCGTCATAACCTGGCCAGACAATCCCGACTGCCTAAGTCTAATTCGTCAGCTCCATGGCGAAGAGGTTACGTGCGCCATTCGTCATCCCGTATACCATGTTCAAACACAGCTGCGGGCGATTTGGCAGTAGACCGCCTTGCGTTGTTTTTATAAAATTGTATGAAAGCCAGTCATTCAGAAATCAATGGCAAACTACTGAACGTAAACTTGCCAAGAAATCACAAACAGCTAAAACATCCAAGGGTTGACTGTTACGTCCTGTAAAGGATAAGAAAGTAACAAACGTCTAATTCCGCTAATGTATCTTCTTCTTCTTCTTCTTCGTTCATCCGGAGTTTTTTTTCGGATGTGATTGCGTTGTGCCTGTTTACAGCAGAGCTGCGTTCTTGCGCCGTTAGGCCGACACATCCGACTTCTGCGGGCATTTGTTGACCGGGTGAACCTTCCCGGGGGTTTCTTAGGACGTTTGACTCTCACTGTTGTGGTGTTATCCCCCATCCCAGCTGGTCCATATAGAACAGCCAAAGATCCTGGTCAGCCCTCAAGGGAAGGCAGGGGCAGACCATGGGCATTCCCCGCCATCCAAGGAGGCTTCCATACTTGCAGAGCCGACACACAGCGCTCTGGTACTGGGCTCACCCAAGGAATCGTCACGTCCTGCACATGGCTGCTTAGCCTCACTTCCGTATATTGGGCCTTCCGTTCACCATAGGCTGTTCTTCCGGAAACCAGAAGTATGCAGTCTGCAGATGACATCCACACAGTGAGCTTTCGATTCGGACTTTCCACGTAATGGATTTGCTATCCAAGCAATATTCCATTTCATGCCACTAGGACACTTTTCCACCTTTTATGAAGCCCACACAATGGGCTTTTGATTCGGACTTTCCACGTAATGGATTTGCTATCCAAGCAATATTCCATTTCGTGCCACTAGGACACTTTTCCACCTTTTATGAAGCCCACACAGCGAGCTTTCGATTTGGACTTTCCACATAATGGATTTGCTATCCAAGCAATATTCCATTTCATGCCTCTGGGTCTTCATGCACCTTTAAATGTCAACCTGTATGTAGTTAAAGTAAGCTGCGGTCAACTTGAGCTTGTTGATATCTCCATAGAGCTTGTCCTCAAATGAAGCAGGTGTGGGCCAAAATATCTTTCTCTGTTCTGCATACGTTGGGCAATCCTGCAGCAAATGTTTTGCTGTCATTTTTCCAGTTCTACAATTACATTCATCAGTATCTCCTATCTTTAGTTTATTGAACAAGTGGTATTTCAGCCTGTTATGTCCTGTGCGGAGTCTGAAGATTGCTACTTGTTCTCTTCGGTCGAGTTTGTAATATGCATCATCCTTCTGATGGCCTGGATGCTCAGATTCCCATTTGGTTCTATAAGTGCTTTTTATCAACCTCTTTGCCTCATTATAGGTTATGTCTATGTCAGGCTGTGGTAGTCGTCCGCCCTCTTTTGCCAGTCTGTCAGCCTCTTCGTTTCCAGGTATACTGCAATGTGATGGGATCCACTGTATTACAACTTTTTTGGATTTCTGGCATAGACCATGGAGTGCTGCTCTTAGGTCAGTTAGTTCTGTGCTGTTATTGCTCTTGAGTATTGAGACAGCTGACTTTGCATCTGTGAAGATAGCTATTTGCTTCTCTTTATTTTCCTCCATCAGGAGCATTTCTGCTGCAGTTTTCAAAGCCTCTACCTCCGCTTTGAAGTTACTTGAAAATTTTCCAGTTGCCATTGAATGTGTTTTTTTCACTCCATTTTTTAAATTTAGGAGAATTCCTCCTCCTCCATTCTCTATTGAATTTTTGGCTGATCCATCTGTATATGCATGGGTCCAATTCCTGCTTGGGTAATGTTCTTTTATGTAGTTTAGGGTTATTTCTCTTCTTTCGGTTTCATGCTGAGTGTTCTTTTTCTCAATACCAGGAATGTTTTCTATCATCTCAGGCAGTTGCTGCTGTCTCCAAGCTGGGAACTTGTGTGCATTGTGTATGGGCTTGACTGTTGATATGTTAAGTATAGGATCTGCCCTAATCCTTCGTTTTGCAGTTTCTACAAAGTTGCTACGCTTCAGTCTTCCCTTTCCAAAACCATTAAATCTGTTGTACATAGGGTGGTCTGTCAATCTTCTAAATTTTTCTGCTTGTTGCTGGGCTCTGCTATCTCTTCTATCCTGCATTGGTTGTAAACAAGTGATCTTTTCTAGTTCATTAATAGGCGTTGTCTTCAGGCTTCCAGTTATGATTCGCATTCCTTGGTTTTGGACTCTACTTATTTTGTTAAAGTTTGACTTAGCTGCTGTTGCCCAAGCTGCAATGCCATATTCCAGTACTGGCCTCACCCGTCCAGTATATAACTTCTTGAGAACTTTCTCATCTGCTCCCCACGTTGTACCAGCAAGCTTTTTCATGATTGCCATTCTCTGCCTTGCTCTTGTTCGATTTTTCTCAACCTGTGTCTTCCATGTCAGGCGACGATCAAAGTGACTCCTAGATAGTTTGGATTTTCTTCATGGCGCAATATTTTTCCATTCAATACCAGCTTAGGTTGCTGAGTTTTATTTGAGAGGGAGAACACTGTGCATGTTGTTTTCTCCTCACTTATCTTCACTAGCCATGATTTTGACCAGTCCTCTAGCGCTAATAAGGCTTGCTGTATTCTGCTGTTAGCTGTACTAATATATTCTTCAGATGTCCATATGGCTAGGTCATCTGCAAAGGAGGATGTGTGTACTCTGGCTGGAAAATTTTCTGTGATGTCATTTATATATGCTAGGAATAATGTTGGTGAAAGAACTCCTCCTTGGGGGACACCTTGCTCCAGCAGCATCATTTTGCTTGTTTGTCCTTGTACTTTTGTCCTGGCAGTTCTGTTCTCAAGGTAGTGGCTGATCCATTTATACATTTTTCCACAAACATGCATGTTTTGCAGTTTTACTTTCAGTCCTTCCTTCCATACTTTATCAAATGCTTTTTCTAAATCTATCCAGACTGCTAGTGTGTGCTTTTTCTCTTGGAAGGCATCCTCTATTTCCTGAGCTATATAGGTTATTTGATCTTCAGTGGATCTGTACTTTCTGAATCCTGCTTGGTGTGGTGTTAAGAGTTTGTTTTCTTCCAGATGCCATGTTAGCCTGCCATTGATAATGCGTTCCATTAATTTTCCTACACAGCTAAGTAGACTGATAGGTCGATAGCCATTTGGTTCTTCCAGGTCTTTTCCTTTCTTTGGGACTGGTATTAGTATAGCTTCCTTCCATGCCTGTGGGACTATTCCTCTCTTCCAGCTGTTATTTAGGACTGCTAGTAGTTTCTTCTTTGCCTTGGTGCCTAGTCCTATTAGCATTTCATTTGTGATTCCATCCTTTCCTGGTGATTTCTTCTTTTTTAGGGTATTCATTGCCTGTTCCATTTCTTCCATTGTTAGATTTGCCATCATATATTCTGCTGCTGTCTCTGTATTTCTATGATGTATCTGTTTGTCTTTGATTGCTTTCTTCTGTTCGGTTGTAATATCAATGTGGTTTGCATTTGCATAGTGTTCCATTAGTGCATTTGCAGCCTTTTTGCCTGTAAGCAAGGCATTTCCTTGTTTAATTGTTATTTGTTTGTTTCTAGGTCCTTCATTGTTCATGGCTTTCACTAGTTTCCATAGTTTGTTTCCATCCCTGTCAAAATTCAGGTTTTCTGTTTTTTCCCTCCAACAATCTCTTGTTGTTTGATTTACTGTTCTTTTATATTTTGCTGAGATGGCTTTGAGAGAGATGTTTGCTTCAATTGTTTGTTCTCTCTCTGCTGTCTTCCTGGCATCTTCAACTTTGTCCTCCAAACTTTGTAGTTCTTCAGTCCAGTATGGTTTGTAATTTTTCCTCGCTCCTCTTGGAATGGACTCAGTGGCTGCCTGTATTATCGCTCTGTTTAGACTTTCCACCATTTGCTTTATGTTGCCATATCGTGTATTTATGTTTTCACAATATTTGTCTGTTAGTATGGCAAATCTGTCCCAATCTGCTCGTTTGTAATTCCAGCGGGGCAAGGGCTTTTGCTCCTGTGGAACATACTCCATATTCATTTCAAGCTTGATTGGTCTGTGGTCACTACCTGCTAATTGGTCCAGCACATGGCGATCGATTTTGTGGAGGATGTCTCCTGTGCAGAAAGCTAAGTCTGGAGTAGAAGTGGTAAGCCATCTTCTGGAGTAGAAGCTCGGTGTGTCATCCGCTTTGTTGAGTAGATGGAGATTTGAGTCTATTTCCCAGTCCTCCAATTCATCTCCTCTTTTGTCAGTATCTGGGTATCCCCATCTTTCTGAACGGCTATTAAAGTCTCCGACAATAATGCAGTTTGTGTCAGTTATTTTCATGTTTGAGAGTGTAAGGTCCTTATCTGCTGGGCTATACAGATTGTAGATTCTTATTTTCACGTCCTTTATCATTATATCAACACCTATAATTTCCGTTTGGTTGTCAGAGATCACAGATACTTCGCTGCAAGGTATTGTATTTCGTGTAAGTATTAGAACTCCTCCTTTGTGTCCTTCGCGGTCGAAACGTGTGGCCTGATATCCTCTGACTGAGAATTTGTGATTGGCGTTGAGGTGTGTCTCTTGAATGCATGCCACATCTATTCTATCTTTATGAAGACGCTGTGTTAGGAGTCTTTCTTCTTGTAACTCCTTCGGCATTCCACTGTAGTATGTTGAGTGTCCGGGGTATTTGGTCAATAGCTCTTAACCTACTCTCTGTGCCTGACTCCACAGCACAGGGGAAGGTGACCACCAGTAGTCATGGGTGGACCCCCTCGAGGCAGGGGGCCCGGCACTATCACCGCCTGATGGGACTGTCACGGGATTAGCACCATATCGATTAATTTTGATTTGTGACATCATGAATTAAGTTACGTTGCACTGCTTTGTCAAGCCTGTGGCTCAGTACATCCGATTTCGACAAGCATTTATTCGGGATGCTTTCCCTAGCCTTTGACTGTCCCCAGTCTACCTACAAGGCAGCAGGTTTCACGTTGCACTGCTTTGTCAAGCCTGTGGCTCAGTACATCCGATTTCGACAAGCATGTATTTGGGGTGCTTTCCCTAGCCTTTGACTGTCCCCAGTCTACCTACAAGGCAGCAGGTTTGTGTGTCTCTTCGTCTGGTCCCTCTCCCTTGACCTGTCCGACATGGGTGGCCCTACCAGTAGCTGTGCTACCGTCGGCATAGCTCTTGGGGTCATTGGGACGCACAAGCCCCTCTACCTCGTCACGGTGGACACACAGCAGAGGGGTAATGTATCTAATGGTGTTCATTTGTTCCATGAAAGACTGCCATCGTTTTGTTGTCCGGCCGTCCATTAGTATTCTTTGCATTTTCTTTCGAATCACATTTCTACTGCCACTAGGTGTTTATAAGCTTGTCTGATTATTGTTCATGTTTCATATGCATAGACAGAAACCACTGGCTCATAAGGTACAAAGCTCGACCCCTAGAGCAAGGTTAAAAGATTTTTACCCACGGATCGTATGTCATATATAATGATTATTAATTATATTTAAAAAAATTATATAAGAAATATATTAATGATTGACATGTCCCCCTGATCTCTTGGGCAGTGAGATCAGGCACTTTCGTATAAGGGCGTTAAACTGGAGGCTCTGTATGCATATTGCGCATGTTAAAGATCTAACAGCAGTTAGAAATCTCAAAGAGCAAACCTGGCAAAATTGTTAGCGGAAAAAACCTACCCACAGGAAAGCTGCTACTAGCGTTAGTTCTTTCATATTTACACCGAAGACGAGTTCCCGTGATGTAGTCAACAGATTTGTGGAGCTCGTCTTTTGTTCCATACAGTATTGAATTCGGTGCTGTCTCACTAGGCCAGTATTAATTCTCAGCTGGCTGCACTGGGGGAAATTCCTGGAGAACTTGCTTGGTAGTTTGTTCACATGAACATAGCAGTGGGGGTCACTCAGAACACTGCCCACATGAACATAGCAGTGGGGTCACTCAGAGAAGGCATGCACATACGCTTGTCCAGTCTATGATACCCTGTCCGAAGTCTTAAAACAATGACTGGGGGGGGGGGGGGGGGGGGGGGGTTGAATATATGCTGAAAAAGTAAAGAACAAAAGTATCATTTGATGTAGTCACCACTGCTTTCAATGCAAGTCCTCCAGCGCCCATAAAGTCCTTGGATTCCTGTAAAATAAAATACTCTGGGGTCACTACTCGGTGTGCCTGACCAGGTCGTGAACAGCCTGTCACAGAAATCACGCCGGTTTGAAATGTCCTACTCCACTCATACATTCGCTGGACTGACAGGCACGCATCATTACATTGGACCTTCATTCATCAATGAATGTCTATAGGTTTCATCCCTTCATTGATTAAAACAAAACGGATAACAGAACGCTGCTCCATTTTGGTGCATGTCAAAAGGTCGGCGGCCATTCTAAACTGCCCTCATGACGTCACCATGTTCGTCTGCACCGTGATGTCCTGTGCTAACACTCTTGACATCCTTAACAACAATATTGACAGGTTACAAGACAATGGCATAGCTTTTGTAATTTATATCACACTTTTAAGATGTTCATCCGAAGCCCCAACGTACTTGGCATGTACCAGGAAGGGGAAATCTTGAGTGTGTCGTCACAATGGGAACGTTGGAGGGGAGACAAGTGAAGAGAAGATGCTAAAAGTTTGACATCATGTTCTGTTGACTGTGTGCTGACGAAGGCTTTGGCCGCAACGTCGATACTTGTGATCATGTTGAGGAGCGGCAGGCTGAGTGGCTAGAATGTCGGATTCTCCCGAGGAAGACCCGGGTTCGAATCCTAGGTAATGTGTGGATTTTTTTTTCTGTCGGGGGCAAAAAGAAAACCCTAACCTGCACAGTTCGCGGCGACTGCACTAGCCAGGCGGCCTTAATTCCTCGGGCTCAAGACCCCCCTGCCATACACCGCAAGGTACTATATAGGCAGTAAATGACAAATGACAGCGATCATGTTCTATAGTAACGCTTACCGTCTATTTGTGTTTTAGAGATTCATTCAATGTCAGACATGGTCGTTTACTGCAAGTAATGAGCTCAAGATCATGTCAACAGAGACGAGCTGCCGCAGAGCAGCTGTGGAGTAACCGTGAGAGATAGAATTAAGAATGAGGAAATTAGAAGACGACTAGGTCTGAAGCCAGTCATGCTATTCATTAAAGAACAATAAATTAAATAGTTTGACCACCTCACAAGTATGCCCTGGTACCATCTGCCACAAAGAGCCACGTTGAAGGAATATAATATTAATAATGGATACAGAGCAAAGAGAAGACCGCAAAAAAAATAAATTTAAAAAATGGAGCGGCGGTAAATAACCTTAAAGAAATTAATACCAACTTACAAAGAGCGGTAACAAATCTTTACATCTCCCGCAATACTTGACAAATGTAAGTAGATAAGGAGAATTTTTTTTTTCTTCAAATAAGGGCCAGGACTATCCCATTAGGTCCCACGCCCACGTTCCTCCTGTGTGTCATGTGATCATCTTAGCCAAAAATAATAAGATAAAGCCAGATTTTACACTATAAGTATGCCAAACAGACTTAGCTCTTGGAGACAAGACGACCAAAGAATAATTGTTAAATCATTAGAAAACAGTTTTCCAAATGCAGTGTTTTGATTTTCTAGCGTTTGTGTTCTATCACCCTGAATATATGTTTTATGTTTACGTGGTATCTCTGTTTGTGAAACTTATGTTTACGTTGTATCTCTGTGTGGCAAACTGTGATAATTACGTGGTAATCAGTGTTTAAAACTATGATGCATTCTTGGTATCTCTGTATGTGAAACTGGTATTTACGTTGTATCTCTGAACTGATGTTTATGTGGCATCTCTCTGTGTGAAACTGATGTTTACTTGGCATATCTATGTGTGAAACTTATGTTTACGTGGCATCTCTATGTGTGAAACTCATTTTTACGTGGCATCTCTATGTGTGAAACTCATATTTGCGTGGCAATACTGTGTGTGAAAATGATGTTTACATGGTATCTCTGTGAAACTGATGTTTACGGGGTGTATGTGTGTCGGAAACTGCTATGTGTACGTGGCATCTGTGTGTGTAAAACTAATGTTTGTTTCTCTATGTGTGAAACATATTTACGTGGCATGTGTGTATGTGTGTGTGTGTGTGTGTGTGTGTGTGTGTGTGTGAAGCTGATGTTTACGTGGTATCTATATGTGTGAAACTTATGTTTGGGTGACATCTCTATGTGTGAAATTAATGTTTATGTGATATCTCTATGTGTGAACATGATGTTTACATGGTACCTATGTGACAATGATGTTTACGTGATGTATCTGTGTGTGAAACTGCGATGTTTACGTGATATGTCTATGTGTGAAATTGATGTTTACGTGGCATCTCTATACGTGAAACTGATTTTAAGTGACATCTCTATGCGTGGAATTGATATTTACGTGGCATCTCTATGTGTGCAATTGGTGTTTGCGTGGCATCTCTATGTGTGAATTATGATTAAGTGGTATCTCTATGTGTGAAATTGATGTTTACATGACATCTCTTGTGTGAAACTTATAATTAAGTGTTATCTATATGTGTGAAATTGATGTTTACGTGGTATCTCTATGTGTGAACATGATGTGTACATGGTATCTAGGTGAAGCTGATGTTTACGTAGCATCTCTGTGAGTGAAACTGCGATGTTTTCGTGGTGTCTCTATGTGTGAAATTGATGTTTACATGACATCTCTATATGTGAAATTGATGTTTACATGACATCTTTATGTGTGAAACAGATGTTTACGTGGCATCTCTATGTGTGAAATTGATGTTTACGTGGCATCTCTATGTGTGAAACTGATTTTACGTGACATCTCTGTGTGTGAAATTAATGTTTACGTGGTATCTCTGTGTGTGAAAATGATGTTTACATGGTATCTCGTTGAAACTGATGCTTACGTGGTGTATGTGTGTGGTAAACTGCTATGTGTACGTGGCATCTCAGTGTATGAAATTGATGTTTACGTGGCATCTCTATGTGCAAAAGTTATGTTTACGTGGCATCTCAATGTGCGAAAGTTATGTTTACGTGGCATCTCAATGTGTGAAAGTTATGTTTACGTGGCATCTCTATGTGTGAAACTTATGTTTACGTGGCATCTCTGTGTGTCAGACTAATTACATGTATATGTATGTGTCAAGTTGTTAGCACGGTGTCATTGTATGTCCAGCTGTTAACGTGTTGTCTACGTGTGCCAGGCTGTTATGTTTACGTGATATACCAGTGTCAAATAAACACACACACACAAATGTACACACAAACAGCTGCATCTATTGATTATAACAACCAATCAGGTCTTGTCTCCACAATGAAGGTCGGCTGCAATGGATTTCCAACACTGTCACTGTCTGTCTCTAGCCATGATTATACATTCTTACAGATTGCTGTTTGTCCATCGCTTGATGTGTCTTAACACTTGTTGTATTGTTGCTTACTTTTTGCTCGCTTACCTTCAACTTTACTCGACAGTAGGCCTATGGTTTTTATAATTATAAGAGTGTTTTGTCTTTTAACGTGGCCGAAATATTTCACTTGCCTTTTTTTATTTCTATTTTTTTTCCTTCTTTCATCAGCTCTGCTCATTCTCGGTTTTTATAGAACCTCTGAATTTCATTGTTTTTGTTTCCATGAAATATGACATATTCTTCTGTATATTAATATATATATCCACATCTCTATGGCCTCAATTCGACTTTCTAATTCACTTGTTCATTGCGCAGACTTCCGGTTTTCTTTTTTTTTTTATAGTACAAGTACTATTGAATACAGATAACATTTTACAATTCTAATTTTTAATGCGTTATTAATTTCTCTAGATGTTAATAATACTGATTTCACGTCGTTGAAATCATTTTTGGCCATTTCTATTCTCTTTTTGATTTCTGTTTCTCCGGGACCTCTATTCAACTTTGATGATCTCATTCATATCCCAGATTCTTCATTTCCCTGGAAGATGTTTTTTCGCAGGGACGGGCCCATATATTTATATATAGCATTCGGAAATCTCCCATGTTAATCATACTTGTTCTTGTTCTACCCAGAGGTACTTAATTAAGTTATCGTAATCAAGCTTTATTATATTTAATGTGCATTTTTAACGTAGATTAATTTATGTTTGATTTCTTGCATAAGTTGCCTAATGTATTTGAATTTGTTTTTTGTACATCTTGGGGTTACAATAATTCATTATATCAAAACAATAATACAATGAATTAACAATCATACATAATCATCATAGTTATGATTACATTGTTCATTGTCGTTAAGTCAAGTAAGCTTACAAATGCACATTTATTTGTTTTGTACAACTTGAAGTTACAATAAACTGCTGTGCTAATCTATAAATATAAATAAATAGATAGTATAGTATAATAAATAGTAATTAAATAGCTTATCTTATAATTATATAAACGCAAGTATTTGCTTCTGGCGCCTTCTTGTAGTTTTATTTTGTTGTGAGGACAGGATTCGGTATCTCTAACAAATCAGGGCTGTTTGTTGTAGTTGTACAATGTACAGCACAAGTAACAAATCGTAAAATTTGATTCCGTGCCTAGTGCTGCCGTTGCCGTTGTCGCATTCATACATCTCTCTAGGAATTTCTAGGCCACGGCATATCCTTACAAAATCAAAAGGATATAGTAGTACTACTACTAGTTACCGACCTGCCACCTCTAAATGACGACATTGCTTCGCTGTCGTTGTTGGAACTGAACTAGTGTACTTCGACACATGACCAACTAGACTAGACACCCCAGTAACAATAATACATCATTACATGTGTGTTTATTTGTTATGTTTATTTATGAACTTAACAATACATGTGTGTTTGTTTATGAACTGCCTTAGAGGCCTCAAATGGTTCACCAATTGATATTTCAGGGTGTAACTGGGTACAGTTTACTGTAATTTAAAGCAAAAAGTAGTAATAGTATTAGAAATGATAGTAATAGGAGTAGCAGTGTAGTGTACATATTGTACCAATAATAATAATATCCCATTCAACCCTTCTGCTGTTCAGTCATTCATAATTAGTATTATTAATTAGGGTATATAATGTCAATTTTTTTTTTTTAAACATGATATTCATTTTTAAATTATACTTTGCTATTTCATATTGTAAAGAGTATGTAATCATGTCTTTAAGAATATACTGTTATTTTACAATTTATTATTGTTTACTGTTAGAAAAACTGTTCTTGCATGTTACATAGAACTTAATCTGCAAATCCTGGACATGCAGTAAACATGTGAAAACATCCTTGGAGATGTGGTTTTATAGAAGAATTCTGAAAATTCATTGAACAGCCAAAAATCCAAAATGAGCAATCTGGACATTTTGAGGGAGTCTAAGTTGCAAAGACAATTTCTCACAAACATCAGAAAGAGGTAGTTATCATTTTTTGGCCACATAATGAGAAGACAAAAACTGCAACATGTTGTGACAACCCGAAAGATTTGTGGAAAGAGAGATAGAGGAAGACAGCAAGAGCAAATTCTTGACAGTCTTATGTTATGGCATGGGAGGGAGTCAACACATGAATTGATCCAGGTCGTCGGAGATCACAGTTTATGGAGAAGCATGATCACCCACGCCAGCTATCAAGACACTTGACAATGATGACTGTTTACATTTGGAATCAGAAAGATGTATATAGAGGCACCAACATTGTTTAAGTGTTTCAGGCAAGGCTTCCATAGGTTTTAATCTGACTACTTAAAAGCTTAATGGCAAGTGTTTACTACATGTTGTTCATATGAGGGTAGACAGACGGATAGATCCATTTTCTGACTCAATCAGTTACCAAGACACTTAATAAGTTAGTTACTCATTTTAGTTGTCAACTGTTAAAAAACAGTCTGAAGTATGACACTGTCCATAAGACAGTTTTCTTCTATGCTCAGATCTTGTAAAATGTATATATTTTTCTTCTTCTTGATCCACATTATTCAAATGATTTTTCTTTAACATTTAATTCCAAAAGCCCCAATTTAATTTCATTAGTGATTTGTGAAATGAAATCAAGGCTTTTGAAATTAAATGTTACAGAAAAATCATGTGAATACTGTGGACATTAGTGATTTTTGAAGTGGCTGGCCGAGTGGCTAGAACACTGGGTTCCCCTTTCAGGAAACCCAGGTTTGAATTCTCACTACCCGGGAAGGTTAACCCGGTCAACAAATGCCCGCAGAAGTCGGATGTGTCGGCCTAACGGCGCAAGAACGCAGCTCTGCTGTAAACAGGCACAACGCAATCACGTCCGGAAAAAAACTCCGGATGAACGAAGAAGAAGAAGAAGAATCCTCACTAAAGTGTGGATTTTTTTTTGTCGGGGGAAAAAAGATAAACCCTAACCTGCACAGTCCACGGCAACTGCACTAGCCAGGCAGCCTTAATTCCTCATGCTCAAGACCCCTCCCCCTCCCTGTCCTACACCGCAAGGTACCATAGGCAGTAGATGACAGTTTTGTCATTGGTTTATGAAAAAGTTATATTTGACATCTGTAGATTGTCACAGGAAAGATGCATGTATCACTTTTACATCTTGCTCTGCTGTCTTTCATTTCCCAATAGAGTATAGACTCTGAATCAACTCATCGCAAACTCTTTGAAGAATTGTTCATGGTGGTTGGACTTTGCAGCTAAAGCTTTTTTATGGATGAGGATGCCGGTCTGATGCCAACCCTCCTTAATGGCATCTTATGACATGCAAGGTAGATTACAGTGTTACTATTGATTGCTTCCCGTAAGGGCACCAGTAATACACTGGTGGCAGGTATCACTACTAAATGAAGAATGGAAGCTTTCGTATACAAGTCACATCATGTTTGAATAGGCAGTATAAACCCTGAAATAAAAGTAATCTTTCTGAATGAAGAACTCTGATATAAAAGTAATATTACTGCTTTCTGTATTCTAGATAGCTACACTAGTTTCAAGATGGCTGACGAAGCTGGAGACCTGGAGGGTGAACCTTTTGGCACAGTTGACTTCTGTGTTGTACAATCTAACGGGAAACTAGAAGTGGTCACGGTAAAATTACACAGCAATATTATTTAAACTTTTTATCTTTAGAGAGATAAAAAAATAACCTTCATATTTAACAACATTAATTCTGTTTTTTTTTTGGGGGGGGGGGGGGGGGGTGTTACACCTTGAAGGCAGCAGTCAACTTCAGGTTGTTGACAATTCAATAGAGTTTGTCGTCAAATTGTACGGGTGTAGGCCAAAATAGTTTTCTCTGTTTTACATATTCAGCATGGCCGAATAGATAAGAGTGCTTGCTCCTGAACTTCTGGTATGCAGAAGGTGAGGTAGCGGGTTCAATCCCTGCATCTATCAGTTGAACTAAAATGTTGACTTCTCCTCCTTGACTTGGGGACATAAATGACAAATAACTCAGAAGTCGGTATGGGTTCATTTGATGATGATGGGCACTGGTAATAGGGAAAGATAATCCATACGCTAAAACCAGTCCAGTGTGGACTATGTTCAAGTTCAAAGTGAGGTGGGGTGGGGGGGATAGCATTTGTCCTCAAGTATACAAGAAAGCTGAAATATGGTTCCACACAAGAATGCTGAGATGTAGTTCTACAGAAGAAGCTGAGGTGTAGTTCTACCGAAGAAGCTGAGACGTAGTTCTATAGAAGAATTCAGAGATGTGGTTCTATATTTAAAAAAAAAAAAAAATCTCCTGATTTGTTTACAATGTACAATGAATATATAATTATATCTACAGAAAATATGGCAGGGATCCTGGTTGGTGGACATAATATAAAGAACTTACGTTATGCTGATGACAACATCTTGATAGCAACAAGTCAGAAGGATCTACAGGAAATGTTACATACAGCAGTTGTATAAAGTGAAAGAATGGGCCTTAGTTTGAATAATGGAATGATAGAAGTCATGGTGATATCAAAGAAACAGATTGTGCCTAAATGTGCAATTAAAGTACAGGACATTTTGGGGCAAGTGCAGAAATTCAGATATCTAGGCACATGGATAACAGATGGAAGATGTATCACTGAGATAAAGAGCAGAATAGGACAAATCAAAAACTGCACTTTATCAAATGAACGTTTTGTGCAATAAGCCACTGTCATTGAAAATTAGAAAAAGATCTTGCATGTTACATAGAATCAATTTTAACATACGGCTGCGAATTCTGGACAATTAGTACACAAGCAAAAAAATCCCTGGAAGCCTTGGAGATGTGATTTTATAGAACAATGCTGAAAATTAATTGGACAGCCAAAATGAGCAATCAAGACGTTTTAAGGGAAGCTGAGTCGCAAAGACAACTTATCACAAACATCAGAAAAAGGCAATCATCATTTTTTGGTCACATTATGAGAAGACAAAAACTGGAACATGTTGTGAAAGCCAGAAAAATTTGTAGAAAGAGAGATAGAGAAAGACAACATGAGAAGATTCTTGACGTCACAGAAGGGAGTCAACACAAGAACTGATCCATGATGCCGGAAATCGTAATGTGTGGAGAGGCATGATCGCCCATGCCAGCTGGCAAGGTACTGGATGATGAAGAAGAAGATTATATCAGCCATCGAGTGCCTTTTGGTTTATAAAAATATATGGCTAGGAGCATATGCCAAGTAAGCCTCCATGCATCAAAGTGTCCTTGACTTGACTTGAATTGTTTTGACTAGAATTGATTTAACTTGACGTTTCTTGACGTTAATTTAGTTGACTTTTCTTAACATTTTGTTGTGAACATGATTTATGGGTCTGTCATGTGATGGGACCATCACATCTTGTAGGCCTAATACACAGATGAATAGGTGGCCAGTCTTTTCCTCTATTGGCGGACAATTAACGCAGGTATCAAACCCTTATCTGTCTCTTTCGTGACACCATTAACATAGTCCTTCTATCAATTTCATTATCAAGTCCATCTAACTTTACTTATAATGGTCTGCAAAGGACATGCAACATTTAAAAAAGCATATTTTGCAGGCAAAACAAAGAAATGTTGATAATAACATATTTACTTTAACCACTATAGTAAACAGTTTTTATCTTCTTTCTTAGCTTGACGTCGGGTTAAAGTCACCTCTTATTGGTGGGCACAAGCAGGATTTGCAGACATGGTTTGTATACTTTACAATTTATATATGTATACATATATGCACTATAATTATGCAACCACATGTGTAAACAATTCAAGATTGGTGAATCAGCCATGTGCACTGGCGCCGCAGACAGCAGATCAAATACTCCAAGACTGCCAAAAATATGATATATCTAGGCAAACCTTCTGGCCTAGAGAAACAACAGTGGAAGATCTCCAAGGACCTCTGAATGAACCAAAATGACAGTTACATTCGTTCAAGAGACAACATTGCAGATATAGACACAGTACAAGCGAACGAAAGAAGAATATGCGCTATAATGAAGAGATGGAATTATTATAACAGAGGTGATGCAGAATTAAGAGAAAAAAAGTTACTTAGAGGGTCCACTTCATTGACGCTGTGAAACATGAAGAAAGGAAAAATTAGAAGTATTCGGAGAATTTGGATAGAAATATTAACGAAAGTATTGAAAGATAATTATTGTTAAATTATATATCCACTGAAAATAGTGGATATTTTTTATTTTACGCTCGCTCCGCTTTGACCTCAAGTGTAGTCCATACACACTATTTCTTGTAGTGCTGGACTGAATTTGCGTGGATTAGCTTTCCCTATTAACAGTGTCCCTCGCCATCAGGCGAACCCACACTTCAGAGATATTTGTAAATTACCTCCCCAAGTCAAGGACGATATAGTGGATATATACCTTGTGATACACTGAAATCTGTATTTATAACTCTACCAAAAATACCTGGAGCAAGTGAATGCAAAGATTTTTGTTCATTCAACCTCATAAACAAATGGAACCAGAAGAAGAGGCCAACCATGTAAACAATGGACAGAAGGAATAACAGAGTCCATGGGAATGTCGATATCTGAATCCCATAAAAGGGCACTCTCCCGCTGTTTATGTTTCACCTTGACACCGCAAGGTACAAGAAGAACAAGATGAGATGAGATGAAATCCTCATAAACCATGTCACTAAGCTTCAACTCAGAATTATAATGAGAAGAACAAGGGAGAAAATAAAAATGGAAAATGGTGAAGAACAGTATGGATTTATTGAAGGAAAAGGTACAGATAATGCAATGTACACATTACGAGCACTAATGGAGAGATCAGTAGAAACACAGAAAGATATTTATTTGTGCTTCATAGATTATATTAAGGCATTTGATAAAGTAAAACATGGTAAAATGATAAAAATGTTGGAGTATAACAACACTGATGTGTTTCTTTGTAATGTAACAGAATATTGTGTATTGTGACCAAAATGGCAAAAGATGAATATTGAAGTATTAGAAAATTTAACTTATCACAGGCCATATCTGAATTCATAAAAGTCTGTAAGTCTGCTGAAATTCACTAGCACATGAGAAATGTAAATAGATAACGGAAACGAGAAAAGATGGTAGACAGGGATATATCATAGCATGAGACTATACCAAGGTATGAATTGATAAATAGTTGAAGAGATCTTGGGTCGTCATTCGCACTGCGAGCGCTAACAAGTCAAGTCGCATTATTCTGTCAAGAAGCCTGATCAGCGGGAAAATGTCACGTGGAAAATCCAACAACAAGAAACACGCTGCCCGGGAAGGTTAACCCGGTCAACAAATGCCCGCAGAAGTCGGATGTGTCGGCCTAACGGCGCAAGAACGCAGCTCTGCTGTAAACAGGCACAACGCAATCACGTCCGGAAAAAAAAAACTCCGGATGAACGAAGAAGAAGAAGAAACACGCTGTTGCCAAGATGTGCAGCGTGGGAGCCGACAACAAGAAGAAGAACGTCGAGAGCCCACCTGCTAGCTGCATCAAAGAGCCTGATACTACAGCCATTACTGAAGCTACTACGAGGGAGAAGATTGACAGCCCAACACAGTCAAGAACCAAGACAGCAGAGAAGAAGGAGGAGAAAGACACCAGAGTCGGAAACACCGACTCAAAGACAGTCAGATGGGTTGTCAAGAGGATTCCTGTGGAGCTGACAGATGAAGAAATCCTGAAGCAGCTACGTGAAGAGAATCTTCACATCCGAGTCTTGAAGGCGGAGCGGCTTCTCACTTACTCCAAGATACCTACAACCCTGGCAGTGGTGACATCGGAGGGCAGCGAAATGCCGACCACAGCATCACTCAACAAGAGACTGCAGCAACCAGAGAGATTCATACCAAGAATCACGCAATGTTCAAAATGCCAGAGGGCCGGCCACAGCAGAGCAACGTGTCGCAGTAAGACGGAAATCTGTCGATACTGCGCCGATCACCACGCCTTCAAGGAGTGTCCGCTGGCCAAGCTGGACACGGACTTCCGAGCTCCTAACAACAGAAGAAAGTGCGCCAACTGTCTGGGCAAACACGGAGCAAGATACCTGGGCTGTCCGTACCTGCAGAGACACAGAGACGTCTTAAAGATCGCCATCATCACAAAGACACCATTCAAGGAAGCAATGCAGAGGGGCGAGACAGCCACGGGTATAGCACAAGCTGAAAGAGATCAACTTCAAAAGCAGATAGACGAGTTGAAGAAACAAGTCAAGGCACTGCTGACGACGACTCCGACCAGCGATAATGAGAAGCTGCTGGCCGACATGAAAGAAATCCAGCTCAACATCAAACAAGAGATTCAGCGCATGGCTGAGATAAAGAAGGAGAACGAAGAAATCCTACAAATTATCAAGACCGAAAGAGAACTGCATAGAGCTGAAATGGAACTCTTTCAAAACAAACCAACAGAAGCTACACAAGAACTCACAGAAAAACCGCAAGAAGAAACCCAAGAGACCGAGTCTGAACAGCAAGCTAAAGCCAGCAGCCCAACCACAACGCCCAAGAGGGAACTACTATACCGTCGGATCTCTGAAGGAGGCACAGAATACCCAGTCGACAAGGAGGAACTCAAGCGCCAGGAATTCAGAAGGCGCTGGGAAGAAAAAGAAAAGAAGAAGCCTAAAAAACTCCGGGGGAAACCGATGATATACCCATTAGTACACTACAACTGTGAGGCCGACTTCGAGTACTATATCGAGGACGGTGAAATCGTCCCATGGCTGACCACGGAGGAAGAAAACGCTAGGCAGCAGATACGCAAACGCAACAGTGAAAACTGTTTCCCCAAGGAGGAAAAAGAAAACGTCGAAAAGCTCCTACAGAAAATGCACAAAAAAGGAGACAGAATACCAAATAAAAAGTCCTTTTAAGGACTGCAACCAGTCAAGCCTGGAGCCTGCACCAACAACGAAAACAAAAGGAAACATGCACAAAGGACAGCCGCCGACCGATCCCCAGCTGGAGTGTGATCACGAAAAGTCCTTATAAGGACTGCAGCCAGACGAGCCAGGAGCCTACACCAACAAAGAAAACCATAACAACAGAAGAGCATAAAGGATAGCCGCCGACCACTGCTGACGTCACAGACACAAACGTTACATAACCAGTCCGAGATAGGACTCACAAGACAAGAATTAGGGTGAATAAACCCACAAAAACCACGTACCTCAACAATAACCACAGCTGATGAAGCAGGTTAGACGAGGTCAAATTTGGAATTTTTGTTTTTGAAATGGAACTGGAACTGGAACTGGGTTGTAAGGGCCGTGAAGAAGAATAAGAAAAGGGGCTGTGAGGGAGAGAACTAACAATAAAACTTTACTTTTAAAGCGTTAAGAGTTTGGCATGCAAGCCATTCTGCATTCTCATTTCTCTTCTTTCCTACACGATGTCGTTCATACATCACTTGTAAAGTTAATCTTAAACATCAGTAATATATATATATATATTGTAAACATATGGGAAATGTGCAAATATCGTGACTAGTACATTGCCATCTTTACAGACGATAGTTTGTAAAATGGAGTTATACTTCTCTATAGCACAAAGCCTGGGCTGAATTGTAGAGACCATCTGTTGCCCATGCAGTATGATCCCTCTCTCGGCCTGCCTAGTTTACTCCTGAGGACAGGTAACACCAATACATCTGGATCAAGAAAAGCTGCAGAAGCTACCAGATCAGCAAAGCAATGCTCTAACTGTCCGCCTGTCAGAGCTTCCATTCAAGATCAGTTGCTGACCAAGGCTTAGGGTCTAACCTGCCATGATATGTAGTCTTTAGGTTGCATTTCCTCGCACTAGGATAAGTCTTGTACCCTCCCAATTGAGCTCCTCCACCTGAAGCCATTGGAACAATATGGGGTGTCAGGTTTGATGAGCATTGCCCAACATTCAGCGTCAACAGAAAGCAGTTTGTACCATCTACTATTATATGGTAGCTCAGTCATATCTAACTAAGAATTGGCTAAAAATATCATAATACCTGACTTTTTGTTTTGATTTGTGTGTGTGTGTTGCATATCCCTTACAGGACATTGCAGTCAGCACCAGCATCTTTCAGCTGCTGTTGATGTACTAGGCAAGTTTTATGTTTAGTAGTTTGATTGCTTTCTGATTGTGATTGCTTTCTGAACGACCGGCTCACATACCCCTGTAAATTATCAGCGCAGTGCTATCTGCTGCCAAATCTTGCGCAGCTGTTTTCCCCACATGGATATACAGGATTATGAACAACGTTCCTAACCCTTGGCCAGGGAGACTGACAAAACCTGACTAATTAATACTAATTATTACATGGACTCTTCAGATAAAGTGTCTAGATGATTTGGACTTCACTGATAACATTGTCTCCTGTCTCACGCACAAAATCAGATGCAGGATAAACTAACAACATTGGATGGGAGGTCACAACAATTTGGTTTAAAATGCATAGAGGAAAGACACAAATATTGATAGGAAATCAAGCAAATGATAACCTGATCTCCCCTGGTGAAACCTCACTTCAAGAAATGGATTCATACACACACTTAGGTAGCAATGCAGACAAAGCTGATGGCACAGATAAAGATATCACAATCAGATTACAGTAGGCTAGTGGAGCTTTTATAGCACTAGGGAATTTGTGGAAGTCAACAGATAAAGATATCACAATCAGATTACAGGAGGCTAGTGGAGCTTTTATAGCACTAGGGAATTTGTGGAAGTCAACAGATAAAGATATCACAATCAGATTACAGGAGGCTAGTGGAGCTTTTATAGCACTAGGGAATTTGTGGAAGTCAACAGATAAAGATATCACAATCAGATTACAGGAGGCTAGTGGAGCTTTTATAGCACTAGGGAATTTGTGGAAGTCAACAGATAAAGATATCACAATCAGATTACAGGAGGCTAGTGGAGCTTTTATAGCACTAGGGAATTTGTGGAAGTCAACAGATAAAGATATCACAGTCAGATTACAGGAGGCTAGTGGAGCTTTTATAGCACTAGGGAATTTGTGGAAGTCAACAGATAAAGATATTACAATCAGATTACAGAAGGCTAGTGGAGCTTTTATAGCACTAGGGAATTTGTTGAAGTCAACAGATAAAGATATCACAATCAGATTACAGGAGGCTAGTGGAGCTTTTATAGCACTAGGGAATTTGTGGAAGTCAACAGATAAAGATATCACAATCAGATTACAGAAGGCTAGTGGAGCTGTTATAGCACTAGGGAATTTGTTGAAGTCAACAGAAATTAACTAATTCGGTAGTGAAAGAAAATATATTGCCTAATATGACATCCCATGTGGACAGAAAGATGATATATCGCTGTACTACAGTGATCCAGTTATTTGTTTTGTTTTAAGGTATATTCCGAAGTTTCAATGCTCAAAGAACGGAAATTTACATTATAATACTTGTACATTTGATTGTGTACCATGTTTGGCATTGCTCTTCAAAAACAAAAACAACTGAATAAATTGTGGTGTGAGACATATAGACCTACGAATATTAAATTTTTAAGAGCTTGCATCTTTCCCATTTCAACATACATGCCTGTGAGACCTGGACACTTACTAAACAAGCTGAACAGCGCATAAATGCCTTTGAATATAAATGTTATAGATGGGTTCTAAGAATATCTTGGATACAGAAAAGAACAAATGCATCCATACTTCAAGAGCTGAATAATGAAGAATGTTGGCTACTAAAGACAAAGCAAAATCAACTTCAAATCAACTTTATTAGGGTCACAAATTGGGCGCGCAGGCCCGTCTTACATTCGGCCCTTCCAATCACTCGTCTTTCGTTCATCAAGAGCATTATACATTTACATAGGAAGAAAAATAAACATTGTGAAATGAATGTTGTAAACATAAACAAGGCTAAACATGGAGAAAAATATGTACATAAAAAGTATGTGACGTAAAAGTAGTGATGCCAGCGTGCCCCCCCCCCCCCCCCACACACACACACACTCTCTCTCTCTCTCTCTCATTCCCTCCCACTCATTCACTCACACACACACACACTCTCACTCATTCACTCTCCCGCTCACTCATTCACTCTCCCGCTAACTCATTCACTCTCACGCTCCCTCATTCCCTCTCACGCTCATTCATTCTGTCTCTCCCGCTCACTCATTCACTCTCCCGCTCACTCATTCACTCTCACGCTCCCTCATTCACTCTCACGCTCCCTCATTCACTCTCACACTCCCTCATTCTGTCTCTCCTGCTCACTCATTCACTCTCCCGCTCACTCATTCACTCTCCCGCTCGCTCATTCACTCTCACGCTCACTCATTTACTCTCCCGCTCATGCTCACTCATTCACTCTCACGCTCACTCATTCACTCTCACGCTCACTCATTCACTCTCACGCTCACTCATTCACTCTCCCGCTCAATCATTGACTCTCCCGCTCACTCATTCACTCTCCCGCTCACTCATTCACTCTCCCGCTCAATCATTCACTATCCCGCTCACTCATTCACTCTCACGCTCACTCATTCACTCACACACACACACACTCTCACTCATTCACTCTCCTGCTCACTCATTCACTCTCCCGCTCACTCATTCACTCTCACGCTCACTCATTCACTCTCTCGCTCACTCATTCACTCACTCATTCACTCTCCCGCTCACTCATTCACTCTCACGCTCAATCATTCACTCTCCCGCTCACTCATTCACTCTCACGCTCACTCTCACGCTCACTCATTCACTCTCACTCATTCACTCTCACGCTCACTCATTCACTCTCACGCTCACTCATTCTGTCTCTCATTCACACTCACTCACTCTCTGACTCAAACTACAGTAATGAACATAAGTTTAGATTATACATGATAAAATCAAATGGTATTTAACTGATAATAAGACAGATGAGAATACACAAACATATGGATTCGCGTGTTACATAACATGCGTGTTACATGACATGCATCTGTTCAGCTCTCTCTCTCTCTCTCTCTCTGTATTCTCTGCAAAGAAAATTGAGATATTTTGGTCACTTGAAACGTCATTAAAGTTTGAAGAGAACAATAATGGAGGGGTATATGCCCGGGAAGAGAAGAAGAGAAAGGCCCAAAAAAGAAGATGGGTGCAGGATGTGGCGGATGATCTCCACATGGTTGTATCTGATGCGGGACATCTTGCTTATGAACGAGACGTTTTTTAGAAGGTTGCTATGGGAGTATGGATTGCTATGGTCCCTTAAAAGGACATGCTCATGAAGGAATGAATCACTGAATGAATGAATGATGTAGGGAATGAACTCACTAATCCACACTCAATGCACAGGACGTTTTGAGCAAGTGCTCTTATCCTTTCAGCCACGCTGACCTCGAAGGTAAATATACCCTATAACAAAATTGAATAACGCTTAGTATGCTATGATGTTTTTTTAAGAGAGGGAAAAAGGTCTTATAGGAATTATTTGTCCCTTAAATAAGTATTTCTTCTTTTTGTATTTATCCATGGCAGTTTCAAGTAGAAGGCCAAGTACAGGCATGGAAATATAATGGCAAAATCTTACAGGATGAAAAGAGTCTATGGGACTATGATATAAATGGCACTGAACCAGTAGTTATTACTGTTACTGTTTCGTGATTTATTTGAGTTCATTTGTTAGTGTATAGGATCATTTGTATTGGTTTACAACAAAATTGATCCAGTGAATTGTTTTGCTTCTAAAAGGATAGTTTGTAAATGATTGATTATTGTTTGATTCGAGGTACTTGTAATTTACACCACCAAGTCAAGGACGAAAATTCCAGCATGATTTATTATTGTTTTATTTGTATAGGGTTATATGTATTTTTATTGTTTCAGGTTTAGTATCACTGCCAAGTTTCCACTTTGTCATTTTTCTCCTAAACTAAAGACATGAGAACAAAATATGGATTTCACATACAGTTAGTGCTAGGATACTGTGGTTTAAAGCTCCACTTGAGGACACATTTTACAACATGTCAACATTACAAAGCTTTTTGAAAATATATTCCAACTGACATTTGAAAATGTATGAAGAAGAAGAAGAAAGCAAACTAAAAGAAAGTAGAGATTGATTACAGGTAGAACAGTGTGAAGGGAATTTGTTTTATTTCTTGCTGTTTTCGTCTGGGCATTACATGGAAGACTACTGACAATAAAATACCTCAACCCCATGGAGGAGACATGACCAACCCCGGCCTGATCCAAGTTATAGTGCGTTCACAAATGTTTTCCCACATTCACATTCAATTTAAAAAAAAAAGTTTGTGCTGCATTGTTATGAAATTGTTTCTGTTGTCTTATATTTACTCCCACCCAAGGAATATGTCTTTGCTATGTCCAAAGACAACTGAAATCATGGAAAGCGGTGAAATTTCTTTGATGTTTTGGCGAAAATATATTGAATTCACATTAACAAACTTGTTTTACAGTAATGCAGGTCCATTCTGGTAATGACCTCTGAACACTTCCGCTCCCCTATATGACGTGCTTCTCATAAGAAAATTCCTGGTTACCACAGAGAATATTCATTATTGAACACTGATGTTTCCATGTGAAGATGTAATACATTTCATAGTATGCACTTCATCTCTGACCCGTAAATTATATACCGCATATAAACAAACATTGAGATCTGCTGTAAAATCTACAGAACCCAAATTTTTCCTGATGGGTGTACATAATGATAAGGTTATATGCTAAATCAAATAATTTTCCCTCAGTTGGTTACTGAGTTATGGATTTTTATATAGGGGGAAAACATTTGTGAACGCACTATAGTTACTTAGTTTAGTTAGTTAGTCGACAGATTATTTTCACTGCTGGTCAAACCATTCAGTCCATAAGTGCTTTGATCCTGTCCTTAGTATCTCCTTCAGTTTGTGGCAGCTGATGACACCATTTCTGTAAGGGTTGGCTATTATTTTTAGGCCCCCCCCTCCCCCACTTAGCGTTCTTGTCTGGCCTCGCCCCTTTTGATGGATTTTCTTGCAGTCTGATCAAGGTTGCAGATTCACAGTCATCACTTGATTACTTTAATTTCACTATCTCTCTGAGGGCATTCAGTATATCCGTCCTGTCCATTGCTCAACTACTTTCCAAAGTGTACCCGCCTACAAACCTGTCAGCATTTTCATTTGAATTGATAGACCAGTTTCATTGTTATAGTTAAACCATATCTTTAACTGATTAAGTGCCATGGGATGATTAATTGTCTTACGTGACCTCCCGTATCTGCCATGGACTTATATATTTCCCAAATGTTGTCATTGCATTATAATATAACATGTCTGCTGCTATATTAACAACTTTTAAGGCATAACTGTGACACACCTCCACTTCCCATTTTCCACTAGCCATTATTGTTTGGTCCAAACCTGTATTTTGTTTGGCACTGAATCTGTTAACATTATAATAGTATACAACACAAATTCTGTTATCTTCCTCGGAAGTAATGTGCCTTATAATCATCATACATACCTGTCATATTTTGTCATTCCCTGACTAGAAGGACTGAGTTTCCCGAGAGATATTTTCAAAATGGAACACAATTTTAACAAGGCCAACAAAGCCTGTGTGATACAGTGACTATCACATTTGTCTATTGGTCTATACAAATATTGGGCTAGCACGATATATTCAACATGTCTCAAGGTGTGGAAATGTGTCTTTGACTTGATTTGTCTCTGTACAACCGGCCATTATTCATGTTATATTCTGTTAAATTTGCATGCCATTTGCAGGATCAACCCCAACCCAGATTGATTTTCTAGATAATTTTACCTTCAGTAGTTTGCCATTGCTTTCTGAATGAGAAGATAATGTTGAAGTTCAAACTGTAGCATGTAGAAAAAAGATTCTGCTGCACACACACACACACATATATATATATATATATATATATATATATATATATATATATATATATATATATATATATATATATATATATATATATATATATATATATATATATTGAGTGGAGCATTTCTTTTTGCCATAATATATGTAAGACACATGCATGTACTTGTACACACACACATGGAGAGAAAAACCACATGAAGGTCTCTGATAACATGATAGCTGCAATCATGAAAATTATGTTCAGCAATATTCCACTACAGAAAACACAAGGAGTCTAGTGATAAAGCCAGCGCTGTGGCAAAGGGGTTATTTGGACGTTGGATGAAGCGTTGGAAATTTTCAGATGAAAGTTGACATTGGAAGTTTGCTGATGGAACTGGGCTTTCGAAGACTGCCATTGAAAGTGGAGTTTGGAGGGGGGGGGGGGGGAGGGGGGGGGGGGG